>VYZV01035597.1:161325-205818 GCA_013401275.1 Pandion haliaetus | reverse complement strand
GGGCGCGGCGCCGCCTGCAGGCCCCGGGCGGGCCGGCTGCGCTGGGCGCCGGGCCCCGGCCCCGTTCCTCGGGCAGGTGCTGAGGGAGCGACCGCCTCTGAGGGGGCTCCCGCCACCTCGCCCCCGAACCTGGCTGAAAAATCGCTTTCTGCCGGGTCCGTGAGTTGAATCGCCTCAGAAACTGCCCCCACCCAAAAGCTGTCCCCGCTCGGGGGGTTCTGTGGGGCAGGGGCTCATGCCCCCCACGCCCGCGTTTCGTTACGGAGCTGCCGTGGTTTCAGACCGGCTTAGACCGAGCGAGACGGCCTTTTGTTGCCTCTTCATGTCATTACAGCAAAACCCCGCCGCACTCTCAGGTGGGGATTTAATGGCAACGCGATTTTAATATCCCTGGACTGTTTGCAAAGGCTTGCTGAAGGGGGAGATTCATTCCGGATACAGAAAGGTGTGAGTTTAAAACACCTTAATACACTTTTTATAGAGGTTTTTATATATATACACCCACTCACCCATATATATATGTATATATACTCATATAGTGTTTTTAAAACGTATATCTTTAATCTCATATAGTTTTTCATTATAAGGGAGTGTGTGTAGGTTGTTTAGCTTGTATTACATACGCTATTTATTACTTCAAATTACTTCTTTTTTTTTATATTATATGAGTTACTTATATGAATGACAAAGGTCATGTTCTTTGCAACAACAGCATGTATTTGGATCATGTATACTCCATACTGGTTAGAGTATCCAGATTAAACAGGTGAAACTTTATAGGTGAGCCAGTGATACTTTGCAGAATCCCTAATTGTTAAGTAACCAGAAAATACAATGAGTTTGAGAATCTTGGGAGAGGGAGCAGCTGTAATTGCTTATTGCTTTGGCTTGTGTGGGGAATGTGGCAGCTTGTAGCCAGGCTGCTCAACAGTTTAGAGGAGATGGGGAAAAAAAAAAAAATCCCGTAACTGGTCAAAAGTGCAGAGCAAATTTCAGCTATGAAGACTGTAATTAAATGAGCTGGAATCGGTCCAGGACCACAAGGTTAACATCCCTGTTCCTAGAACATCTTCCCTGAGATGTTTAATGACTGCTGAGCAGTCGGGACCCGAGTTAGACATCTCACCCGAAACATCATCTTCAGTAAGAGTGCTCTTTGCCACTACAGTTCAATACCAACTGAGAGGAAGAAAGAAAAGTACTGCCCAGCAAAACACCAATACCTTCCTATGCAGCAGAGTCTGCTCTCCAGCGAGACTCAGCCGAGCCAGGCATAGCAAAAGGTTGCAGTCCTCAGGGCAGGAGAGGGAGGAAAGGCATTCCCGGAGGGGGCACGGGGAAGAGGGAGGTGATCACGAGAAATGGCCATCCTGCAGGCCTGGAGTTAAATTACAGCTGAAATAGTATTCTCAGACAGCAAGGAACAAATAAGCGTGGTCACGGCACAAAGCAGCGGCATAACCTGGGCCCCAGTGCAGAGCTGCTCCACTCACACCCATCTGCCTGAGCTCCTCTCCTGCCCCAAATTGCTCAGCATCAGCAGATGTTCATGGCCAGAAAGTAAAATGTGGCTATCTGGTATGTGAGAGCCAGTCGCACACTGCCTGATGGGAGAGCTAGCTCAAGCCTTTTGCCCGTTCACACCAGGATGAGGGTGCTGTTAAGTGTGCTTAAAAGGGACTCAAGCTGGTAGGTAGGTGTGTGGGAGCAGGCAAGGTGAGGCCTCATATCAGAGCAGTGTTTGACCTGTCAAAGAGAAAGCAGCTCCAGAGAGATTTTAGTTCATGTCTAAGGCTTTTCTAAAACCCCAAATCATGACATTTGACCGGAAGGACCCTGAAAGGATCAGAAATAGGGTGAGGCTGTTACCAGATGTTGTCAGTAAATGGTTCCACGGCTGCATGGGAAAACGTGTTGCGGGCAGGCCGGCTGGCAAGGCAGGAGCCAACCCCAGCATGGGCAGGAGTGGGGCGGTGGTTCTAAATACAGGAGTTGCAGGCAGCCTTGTGGACCTGTCTGATGTGGGGCCAAGAGGCGTGTCGCTGCCAGGGCTGGGCCTCATTACCTATCCCAGATTGGATACAGGCTACGGATTTCTACAGCTCCAGTCAGGGAATAACCCCAGGGCTGGCACGTGAGGCTGGCTGCAAAGATCCTTGCACGGCTCAGAGGCTTCTCGGGCTCCTGGTGCAGACCCAGTGCAGCCTCGCTGCTCCAGGGCCACGGAGCTGGGGATGCTGATGGGCACGCCAGCATGTGTCACGGTCAGTCTGCAGCCACCAGGATGCTCCCGCTGCACCAATCAGTGAGATTCTTTTTCTAACAAGTCTTTTTCTTTCTGCCTGGACATTTCTTCTGAGTGGAATTTACTGCTTAAGCCAGCACTGCCACCGAGATAAATCCCAGCTTCATGCAAAATGTGATCAAGCGGTGTACAGAAACAGGATTCCTCCAAGCTGCTTGATGGGTTGTGCTTAGCATCGTGTCTCACCAGCCCAACCGCCTGTGGCATCCGTTCTCTAAGCTCCTTGCACTGCGAGGAACAGGGTGCTCTGCTCGGCTCTAATCCACCCCGCAACAGCATCAAACCAAGGGCCCTTCAGACAAGGAAACACTTTGTGCTCCTCCAGTCAACTAATCCTGCTTAAAGTCAAGCCAGCCGCCCCACTGTAAATGCCTGACGTAAATGCACTCCAAATTGTTTGAATTAAATTAATCTCATCCCGTATGGCTGGATTGACTTTAAAGTGGTTCATTTTCCTCGGCAGGATTTTAGACGGATATGTCTTCAGGTGTGGCTGAACTTCCTGATTCTACAAGTTGCCTACCAAAATATTCAGATGGCCAGGAGCTGCCAGCCACGTACCGTGAGCTGCGGGGAGCTGAGGGGAGGGAGAAGCCCCAGCAGGAGCTGGGGCTGGTGGTGGGGGGACAGTACTGTCCTTGTGCCACCCCTGTGATGTGCCAGGCACTGGTGCAACGCTCAGATGCGGGAACAGCATCTGAACTGGCCAGCTGTGGGCTCGCTCCAGCCAGGACTGTGCTCGGGCACTAGCATGGTGCGATGCCAAGACCCTGTACAAGCATGACTGCTTGTGAACATGCAGAAATAATCCCTCCTGGCACTTTGTAGAGACACCTTGAGCCATTTTGAGATGCTGCCCTGCTCTGCCACGTCTATGCAATAGGACAACCTGAACCAGGAGGAGAAATTAAACATTCAAACAACGCAACTGGGAAGGGGGCAGCAAGAGCAGAAAGTAGCTGGGATAGAGTCGGCATTACTCAGAGAGTGGTGCAAAACCTGACTGTCCTTTGTCAAATATTTGTCTGGCAGTGTGTCATCGCTAACTGTCTCAATGCAGCGATATATGGCAGTAATCTGTTCTGCGCTATCAGTTGTGGGCAAATGAATGTAATGGGTTGTTATGGTCACCCAGATACCACCGCATTGGGCAAACACAAATGTTGCAAAAACAGTGATAAAAGGGTACATTTCTGCATTTATCTGCTGGATGGCATCTGCTTAAAAACACTTAGTTTCTGTAAGTGAAACGCTGCATTGCTATAGCAATTCTGATGCATGAGACTGAATACATATTTATCAAGCCCCAATTCAGCAAAGAAGCTGCCTGGCTTCAACACTGCAGGAAATCTGCTCTACCCCCAGACCAAAGCGTAATTGAAAAGCAGCTTTGACAAAAAGGAACGATGTGAGCTGCATGCTGGGCGTGAGCTGCTTAATATATTTACCCAGTAGCTAGACAACACATTGATGCTCACAATGAAAGCTAGCCTAATGCACACAGTCTTGACCCGGGGAAGGAGGAGGAGAAGAGTGAAAGAAAGCAATTACTCTAAGGAAAAGAGACTGCTGTTTCCGTGCTAGCCCATTCCAGCATTTCTCCTGAATGCGGTGCCAGTCTGATGGGGTTAAGGGCGATAGGGCTTCCACTGATGTAAAGTGCGCATCATTAGCAAGCGAGCAGAGAATTCAGGACCTGCACCACACAAATACTTACATAAAATACAAAAGAAGAGGGCAGTGTTCCCTCAAATTCCTGCCCAGCTCCCCGCAACACTTTTCCCTTTCCCTTCTCTCAGCTATCAAGTAGGTTTTGAAGACTGTTGTGGTTTTTGCCCATACTGATTTGAAGTAATGTAAGTGATAAACAATGTGCCCTGTATCTGTAGAGCTACTTTCCCCAATGCATCTGCACTCAGGAGCAGCCTCGCTTCTTTCTCCAGCTGGGTGGGTTTTAATTCTGCTTTGTGTCTCAGGGAAATCACAGTGCTGTGACACTGGAGCAAAAAGGGGTTTGCACTTATACATGTCTGGTAGGATTTTCTTCTTAACCAAGTGGCTGCAAGAAATTAAATAAAATTCATTTTTTTGAAGCATATTCAGGTGCAAGATAGTATGTGTCTCTCACACATGCACACACACTCTCGCACGGTGTCTAACCCAGGCTCCCATGGGCTTTCTACCTGTTTTCTCAATTCTGTTGCATGATCTGTGCTTTTAACCCCGATCCTTATGTCTCTCCAGTGAGAACCCTCGGTCCTGATTTGGGGCAACCTGTATAAATCTGCCTGCCTGCAGAAGCTGCATCCACAACATGGATCTCTAACCAGGAGGGCACCTGCGAGGCTTGCAGTGGCATCAAGGATGTGACCGGTCACTGAGGGTCTGGGGAGCAGAGCAGAGCCCTAATCCCATCTGGGACACCCATAAATACCCCTCCTCAATTAGAACAGCTTTACAAATCTTTCACAGCAGCTCTGAGCCAGGTTTTAATCCAGATGGCCTGATAAGAAAGGGTTGGCCTGTGGAGGAGGTGATACATTGACAGAGGAATTCTTTCTTCTCCCCCACAGCTTTTAATCAGCAGAAGGTTGAAGAAAACAACAGCAGTGAGCCAGAAATGTGGTGGGAGCACTCACGGTCCCGAAAGCTCACAAAGGATACAAACCCACCGTTTTTTTCCTAATGCCAATAGGCTGCTATGCTGAAGGGAGAAGCATCAGAGACAGAAAAAGGCATGCAGACAGTGGGACCTAGTGCAAGGGGGGCATCACTTAAACCCTGCTCAGTCAGGGCTGCCTCCTGTAAGGTGCTGTGTGCTTCGTGCTGGGTGCTGAGCAGTGGCCTTGGTGCCTGGCGAGATGGGGCTAAATGAGATGCTGCATCTGTTAGTTCCCTCCCAAGAGCAGCACAGCCTGGAAAGATTGTTCTTTCCATAGTAATGAATTTTTTCATTTTTAAATCAGCTGTGATCCTGTTTACTGTAAACTCCAGTATGCTGGAAATGTTTCTATCACAGTTTATTTAGGTTTCACAGGGATTTTTTTCAAATCACACTTATCAAGAATGTATTTTCACAGCAAGTTCTCTGAAATACAATAAAGACCTAGGAACATCTGATGCCCAGACTCTGCCATTCCCTAAGATATTATATGATCTGCTCATTCCCCATGCAGAAATGCTGTCGCTTTTCTAGAATCCAAGCCAGAGCCTGTCTGATGTATGATAGCCTATTTTGGAAAGCCTTGAACAAGACCATTTGTTGTCAAGATAATTTTACAAAAGCAATACCATTTCACGGGTTGCAGTTAAAATAATTCATGAAATTTACACTGGCCTGTGCGCTTTGAGCTTTAAACCCGCTTAGCTAACTTACTTTCATTTTGGCTTGAAACTTAGACCTCGGTGAAATACATAACACAAGCCAGGTCTGAATTATTTGCTTTAGTCATTTTTGAATGATCTCATTTTCTCACTTTCCATCGATGTGAACAGAGGAAAAAAAACCCACAATACTTTTCAACAGCTAAAACCAACTGAACCAATAAGTGTAAAATCTGATACTAAACATGAAGCATTTCAGCCCCAAATGAATATGGTTTTGGACTTTTATGAGCAACTGTAGCATACACTGCCTGTCACTGCTGCAAACATCTCCATGCGTTGTCTGGAGGGTTGGAAGCAGCTGCTCTTAAATATCTTGCTTTAACAACCTGCCCGAGAAGGTAGAGGAGCCAGTAAAGCTACAGAATTTGCCCTGTATTATTACAAAACTTTTAAACAAAAAGCACAGGACCTGCATGTTTAGCGTCCCAAACCTTATATCATGATTCACACTTAACGATGATATATATATGTCATGATATGCAGCCAGTGTAACAGGCTGCCAAAACCGCAGTGGTCATGCCTGATCCCAGCTTCCTTCCTATATTTTCACAGGCATAAACCACACAGGCAATCTGGAATCAGATCCATAACCAGCAGGTTATGTGCGTAAATGGCCTCCTTGCAATGTCACCTCTATGCCATGACCCAGCAGCCTGGACCCCACATTATCCCAAGCATTGGAGATGGCTGCGTTCAAGTGCTTCTTCAACAAATTCCCCCGCCAGAAATGGACAGCCTCCTTTTCTCTTTTAATCAGCTATCACCTATCAACCTGCTGGATACCAAAAGCTTTCCTTCTGAAGGGGAAAAACACCCACTGGGCCAAGCCATGCCAGGAAAAAAGGAAAAGGTCTGGATTCAGCCTTTCTTGCCCTGCTCAGGGCTGCTAGCCTGGAGCATCCCAGGGATGCACATACATGGTGGACACCCTCCGGGCTGGGCTAGTGCTAGAGGAAGGATGTGGTGGCTGGTCTTCATGTGGCTTTGCTTTTTCTCAAGAAGGGGACAGGGGACCAAGGGCAGAGGTGAAGGGTACAGTGCCCTGACATGGACCCAACCAAGGTGTCCAGGGACCCATGTGGGAGTAGCCCTGGACTTCAGCCGCTGCGTAGCATCCCAGTAGAAGAAATCTGAAGTTGCTGTGACCTATTCTTGGCTTTGGCCGTTGACAGGTTATCCTTGAAGTAGGAACTGGCAAAGGCACTTGTAAACCATATTTGCTTTCAGTGGGTTCTCAGGATCCTTTGGGATCACTGGAGCCTCTCAGCAGGGAGCAGGTGCTGGAGGAGGGACTCCTGCAAATGTCCTGCTGTTTTGCAGACACCTCTAAAGCACTGAGCAAATTAACCTTTGATTATATTTCCAGCACTAATGCCGGTTCCCAGCAAAATCCTGGATTAAGTGTGAAACTCTCTCCTTTTCCCATTCTGTGCTCCCCTTTTCCGTTGGTTGCATTAGTTAGATATGTTAGTGCAATGAGGGCATTTGCTGTAAGTGCTGGAAACCCCTGGATTTATAATCAACATGCATCACTTTAAGGGCACGCTGTTAACTTTAGAAAAACATCTGCTATAAACAGTTTTACTTACTTACATTACTAATAATAACCATAGAGTATTAAAAGTGAAAGGATTTTAAAAATCCAATTTACTTGTCCTTCAGCTTGGCCAGTGAAAAAATCAATGAAATGCATCTCACTTTAGTTTAGAGTAATTTTCACTTACCAGTTTCCCCATGCTTAATGCGCTTGCTTTACAGGCAGGAGTGGACACGTTTACCTGATTAGAAAAAAACCCTGTGCACCCTGGAAATTGAAAAAAATAAAACCCCTCCAAAAACAGGGAAAGAGAAATAAGAAGGCATGTAAAAATGTCTATTGATTTTTTAAATATAAATACATGTTTTACAGAAATGAAACAGTTGCTGAATTTAATCAAAGGTCATTTCTTTATCAACAGAATAATAATAATGTAAGAGTTCAATGGTTGAATTGAATTCAGTTTATGTTCGCAAGAGATTACTATTAGGGAGTAATCTTTGATGAAATTAAGGGTGTTATTTTTCTTTTTAAAGGTAGGATTTAAAAGCCCCAACGATTAAAAGTAACTTATAGAAAGTTTGGGTCTTGGACAAAGTTTGCATTAGCGAAACTGAAAGATAAAAATAGGAGCTCTGTAGCCTTCAGAAACATTGACTCTAACCCCAAGGGCTTGTTTATGCCTGGGTTATATCTTTGTTTGGGGCTAGAGAGGGAGAAACCAAGGGAATGTGATTTGAAACAGACCTATGCATTTTGGTACCTTTGTTTTCTGTATAGCTCAGAGCAGAAAGTAGTTTGGTGGCTGTCATCTCCCAGCAGCCTCCTTCCATCTGCCCGCCACTCCACCAACAGACCTGTCCCCATCCCGTCCCTGCTCAGTACCTGAACTTTGCTGGTGTGCAGAGGTGTGAACCAGCCGCCCAGGCGAGACTTGGCAATCAACAGTGCCACTGGCCAGCCCGGATGATTTTTACCACGGGTGTCCCATCCAGGTCGTGCCAGTTTAAATGCATCACCTCGACAAGCGCAGACCCCAGGGTCTGCTGCTGCGGGTCCTAGGAGCCCACAGCCCTGAACCCACTGATTTTGGGGAGCTGCACATGTGTCAAGGGCCTTGCCAGGGTGGAGCTGAGCAACCAGCCCAGGCAGTGGGGGACCAGGGGTCACAGCTCCCCCCAGGCTGTCTGAGCCATGCTGGAGTCCATGGTCCCTTCAGCCCTTTTAATTCCCAGCATCAGTCACCCTGGGTTGCAACCCTGGGCAATGGAGGCAGGCTTCCCTGGAGGCACCCAACATTAGGATGGCAACATCTGGTTGTACTGAATCCTTTCTGTCTCATTCATCTAGAAGTTGCTTTCCCTCACCATTTCTTTCCATTAGATGTTTGCTCAGAAGCCTGCCATAGGCACGCTGGCCACCAGCAGCCGGTTCCTTTTGGAGGTGCCTGTTTGGAGCCTCGGCACATTCACAGATGCGCATTTGTGTTGCTACAGCCATCTGATGGCACGGAGATCACCCCTGGCAGTGTGCTGGCTCGCAGGGTACGATGCAAGACCTTATTGCTAAATTCCCGTCATGATAATTTGGTATTTCCCCCCCCCACCATATCCTGGCTGTAGTAAACTGGAGTGTTGCTATCTCAGGCTTCCTCCGTGCTTCTCCTGGAGCTTCTAGCTAAAATTCAGCATTAGCAAAATGTGCCTCTGGAATAAGGCCTCATAAAATATTGTTAGGATTGCTAGGCAACCCGGAGGCATGTTGGGAGCTGAAAGGAGCCTAAGTGGGTGTAGCGAGCCTGTGCTGGAGTCTCAGATGAAAAAGAGAGGATATTCTTTGTTTCTCCATGCTAGCAACACTTTGCCTTTGATTTTCTTTTGGAAAGAGGTTGAGATATACACTGCTTCCACATGCACAAAGGTACATATCTGTGTAATTGTTGGTGCGGTGGCCTCTAACCTCAGACTAATCAGCTAGATGAGAAATGCACCTATCCAGGGCTTTTCAATAGCAATAAAAGTAAAATGAAGTTTTTATGATCATGAAAATACCCATATTCCAGCTGCTTGCATCTTCCAAGGGCTCCTTTTGCAAGAAAGAGGGTCCATGCTCAATAATAACTTGTTTTATGTGGTCACCAAGGTGTTGCCTCAACCCCTTCTGCACGCTGCAGTGGTACTTAATGCAAACTACCCCGGAAGGAAGGGGAATGAATAAAAACCATACAATTTATTGGCAAGGTCTAACACGAGTAATCGGCTATTTGCAGATACATGCACAAGAATAAAAAGAAAATTGAAGTAGGCTTGCAAGAACAAGGGGAGGAATTACTGTAGGTGTAAATAGGGAAGGTTTACTGCTGATATTGTTAGCTAGGAGGCTAAAGTGAGTTTCTGGTTTACCCCTTCCTGCCTCCAGCTCAAGAGCAGGAGATGCTGCCCCTTCATAAGGGCTCATGAATCTGCATCTCATCCCTCCAGGAACACCTTGGCTTGCCCAACGGCCTTTAGCCAAGCAGGCTCCAGCCCTTCCCTGGGCAAGCCTCCTGCTTTGCTTCCACCCCAAGCCAAGCCTCCAGCAGGCAGCCCCATGCCATACTTGCCTTAGTGGAAAACTGGGAAAAATACACACACTTTGCCAGCAAACACAGCACCCACGTGCTGAAGCTGCCCTTGCGACTCTGGCTTTTGTTCCATCCGTCCAGCATTGCTAAAGGCAAATCCTGGCAGCAGGTCCCACAGGAGGTGGATGTGCCTCCGCTGAGAAAAGCTGTCTATGCCAGAGGCTGGCCTTCCAGCCAAGCTGAGTGTGCAATTTGTTTCCCAGTGCTTGATTTAGCGTATAATTTTCTGTTAAAACAGCTAGCGGCCAAGCTGACCAATGCATCTATCTGCAGGGAGCCTGTCCGGCGCCTCCGCACGAAGGGCTGCTCTCACCAAATCCTTTCGAGATGTCACAAACGACTCCCCCTCAATCTCCAGCGCTTTTGGGTGGCTGAAATCCCTCATTTGGGAAAGCCCACCCCGCTTTCCTCCTGTACTCACACAGGGCTTTGTCTGCTCGGTGTTCAGACTGGGAGTAGTTACTCATGCAAGACATTGCATACTCATCAGCGCAAATGGGGGTCACTGAAAATTAATGGTGAGAGCAGGAGCTGATGATTTTGGCCCACCCTTTGTCAATAGAAAACATTTCCCAAGCGTCCAGCGCTCCCATACAATACAGAAAGGGACTGTAATAAGCCAGATATGCATTTCCCAAGACCATTAATGAATATCACCATGATGCTGTTGTTGGGATCAGGCATCCCACACGACCTTTCTGTTGGAAGCTGCTCTTGAGCCTGATCTTGAAAAACAGAGAACTGATGGGAACAAAACTTGGATTTCTACAGCATTACAAGGTTTCTTAGATAACTACATATGGCATGCATATGATATCGCTACACCCTTTATTTCTCATGTCCCTTTCTAGCTAGATTCAGGTCAGGAAAGCTGCCTGTGGCGTATTTATCTATTGCTGGCAGTGAACTGGCTGTGCTAGTTTTCTGGTCTGTTAGCATCGCAGGTCTCATGGTACATATTTCAATACCAGATGGCCCAGGCCAAAGCACTTGACACTGCCGCACAGTTCCTCTGCCCCTCCTGCCAAAGGATGCTGGTGGGCCACGAGGAGCACAGGGGCGTTTCTCCTGATTTAGGGCTCCCCAGCTCCTCTGACGTCCATCTCCTTCCCCAATTTCACAGCTCAATTTTGAATGCACGTGAAATTGGGCCAAACCTGGGCTTTCTCTTAGTTTTCTCAGCAAAGCTCCCTCTTCAGACTGTGCCAGAGATGAGCTGGTCCTCAGTATTATTTTAGTGGTTATTTTAATAAAAAATGTGGCAGCTGGAAGTGTAAGAAGGATGGGAGCCAGGCACCTTAAGCAATGATAATTGCAGACTTGGAGCAGTGCTAAGAGTTAACAGAGGGACGTTTAATCCAATTCTCAGCTTCTATTTTAGGATCCTTTTAACTTTCCAAATCAAAAAAAGGAAGAGGGGAGGGAAAAAAAATAATCTCCATCACAGTGCAATTTCTTAAGGTTGTTCACAGCCCAAAGGTGAATTTTCGCGTGTGTGAGGAGTTTGAAGAAAATCCATTCAGCTGTTTCAGAGCTTTCAGAGCATGAAAGCAACATCTGGTTTAAAAATCAAAAATAAAGAGAAATTCCCTTTGCTCTTCAGAGTCAAAATGGATTTTGGTTTCATGCCTCTGGTTTAGTATATCTTGAGCTGTCCCCTGGAGAAAGCTGGCCATTTCTGTATTGATTTGGAGGGGATGAAATTCTATTGCAAATCCCCTAAATTAGGGATGCCCAGACAGGAGGGCAGGTGGGACTCACACCCCAAGCTCCTCCACTCCCATCCAGTCCAGCACAACACGGGCCACGGTCCCTAAATTGCCAATTTAATTCATTGCACTAAGGTTTCTCACAGCCTGCTGCCACGGTTGGGTTTTTTTTTTGGCTTCTGGTTTGATTTTTGCAGTGCTGTTTGCTGTGCGCAGTGCTGCGCTATAGATGGCAGTGCAGGATGGAAATTGCAGACCCCTTTGCTCTTCAGTAACAACCCTGGGCTGCGATGGCTCCTGCAGTTTGTCCCGGCGGAGGAGGCCAACATCAGATCCCTATTTTCTGCAGATCCGCCCGTAAATTTCACTCAATTTTTTAATCTGGCTATTAATAACAACACAGACGTGACCCCCAGAATTTACAGTGGGCAAAAGCAAGAAGGAAGCTCTCCGCACATTAACTGCTGCTTCTAAGAAAACACACAAATGCTCAAAATCCACTGGCAAATTTGGCCATGATGTTGCAACACAGGAATAGTTTGCATTTCAAAGGGAACAGGCAGCTGATTTCTCTGTATGTTTTCAGTGCAAGATCACATCTATGAAAAGACTCTGCTCGTGCTGGAGTTCTGCTGCTGTAAATGAAAGCATGCACCTTCTCTTCATCTCACTGGTTATTTATAAGGACACTAAAATCTACCCAAATGTAACCATTTGCAGCAAGTTTTGCCCATTTCGTTCTCCCTTTGTACAGTTTCATGGAGTTCTGGGACTAAAAGTAAGAAAAGAAGCAGAATCCAACTCAGTTCTGCAATAGAAGATACAAAGCTGGCAGGAATAGGGTTGCTACCAAAGAGATCATGATGGGAAGTGAAGAATATCATAAACAATTACAGCAAGATGCTTTTGAAAAATCCCTCCAGGTACCCAGCTGCATCTGTTGATGCTTAAACACCTTCAGAAATCTGGCCACCAGCCCACTGCTCAAGATGTTAAAAAAAAAAAAAATCAGTAAAAGACATAAGAAAGACAAATTCCTTTTGCCATTGGCAAAATGAAAGGAAAACCCCAACTTTTTTAATGAGTGGGGTGGAGAAAAATGCAAACAATAAATGCTATGACAGTTGTCCTTCTCTTCCTTTGGAAAATGGAGCTGGATTGGTATTAGGTACCAGGAGACTTTCTTCTTTCACCTTCAATGAATGGTCCAACAAAGAGTTCCCCTTCACCTGCGCTGTCCCGGGGCTGGATGGATGAACTGGCCTAGCCCTCTCTGACAAGGAGATATGCAGCACTTTTCTCTTACAGGATTTTAATTTGATCTTACACATCAAGAGGATTCAAATGACAAGAATGAATGGCAGTAGTCGACCTCATGGCTTGGTATTCTGATGAAACGATGCCCTGGCACATCCATCACACTGTTCCGTTGTCAAGAGAATTCCCAACTCTGGAAAATGAGTGTGTTTTTCTTTTACAGTGTTAAAAAAAAGGGGAGGAAAGCATCTGTCCTCAAGCCTAACTACTACATAAATGTAACTTGGAGACAAGACACGGCCAGATACACAGGATCTGTGGTTCAGCTGCAAACAGGGAGGGCACAACTGCGCCTGGCTCCATCTGAAGGCATGTGCGTGGGGCGAAGCCTGCACTGCGTGCAAGCACAGACCTGGGACTTTGCAGAGCACAGCAGTTGAGACAAGCCGAAAGACTGAAGGAAGATTCATTTCTTGCCAGCAGCATATGTAGACTTCTTGTGCCAATCCCTGTACATTCACCTTGGAAAAGCAGATGTGGACACGAGTGAGAGGGAGCAAGATGTAAGCCTAGACATGCACAGAAGAACCACGGTGAGGATATTTGCTAAGCATGGGGCTGGGGAGATGCAGAGATGCAGATCCTGATGTTGCCCAGGCAACACTCACTTTTGCAAGGTGCCCCTTTGTCTCTCCTGATTTTTAAATATGGTGTCTCACTCTAAAATGCAGATTCTCCAAGCTGTAAATAAGACTTATTATCTCCTAGTGCTCTTTCCCCGTATCTTTTCAGAGCTTGTTACCAGCAGCCCTGCTTGTGGCTAGGTAATGCAGGAAATTAAGAGCAGCTCCACAGCTGCAGCTTGTACAGGGTGGGAGAGATCATCTCCGGAGAGAAGCACAGGCAAGATGTGGTGCCTGGGGTGGTGGGTGCAGGACACCCTGAGCTGCATTGCCCACCCTGCTGAGCAAATGCACTGGCTGCGGAGTTAGCAGGATTTAAGGGAAGGACAAGCCTTTACAAAAAGCCTTGAGTTTATCCCGCATAAAGTCCTTTCAGAGCCCCTGATAAAGTTGTGTATCGTGTTGCTGCTATTGCTCTGCACTGACTGCAGGGCTTCATACTCAGAGCATAAGCTTTAGTGCTGCACTTTCCACGGGCTACATTTGTGTGCAATAACCAGCATTTGCCCCCTCCAGACTGCTTTAAAACTTTAGGGTTGAAGTCTCCCAGGAAGCATTGGGGACAGTCAGTATTTTCCCACCATGTCTCATTTCCCAGGATGTAGCACCATGGTTCGCACTAATTATGAGACACTGATCCCATTATTATGGAGCAAAATTACCAAGTGCTGGAAAGAGCACAACAAAAACCGGTGGAGTGGGAAACTTGAAATGAGGTGGAAGTAATATGTGCTGCAAACAGGAGGCCCAGATTTGCTAATTGGACATTGCTGAGGTCAGTGAGGTGGAGTGAGCAAAGGAAGACATCGCGAGCGAGATGAAATTACCATTCCTGATGAAGAGGAAGGCAGGAGATATTCGGGATAAATTGGCACTCTGCACCTCCCAGCCAGAAAACGGGATTCAAACGCAGCAAGAGAGGAATCACAGCAAGTAAGAAACCTCTTCACTGAGCATGGAGGTGGCACAGGAAGAAGTGGGGCAGCTGGGGAGATGTATTTGCATTTGAAGGAGTGGGGAAGGAGGAATGCAGAGCAAAGGCATGAGCTCTGGTGCCTTGTTTAAAGCCCTGAAATGTCCTCTTCACCCTGGCTCAGGCGGCTGCCACAGTCCCCATGAGTCCAACAGTCCCTGCAGGCAATGTGACCCGCCCCGAGCACGGGGCAGAGCAGGCAGCAGCCAACCCATTTTCCTTGGTACATAGCATTTGGTCGCCCTATTTTGCTGCCTTCCTTTTGATGCAACGAGCCTGTGGGGAATAAAGCTCAGTGGGAGAATGCTTACGTGGTTTCTAACCCATTAGTTTCTTTTATTGGCTGTTGCCTCAATAAAAAAAAAAGAAAAAAAAAAAGAAAATCAAGGAAAAATAGTTCAAGGTGTGAAGAATTCATACGGCAGGAAAATATATAAAATGTTATTGGCTCTGTCCCCCTTGGCTTCAACCTCAATCATCTCACCATGCTGTGCATTTATCCTTCTATTATTACAAATAATGACAGGGAAATTTTAGCTAGTCCTATGCAAAAGCCAGCCTGCTCCTCTCCCCTCCCCAACGAGAACCATCCTGGCTTGAGCTCACATTGCTTGGCATCTGATTTCAACCTAGCAGGGTGTTTCAATACCAATAAACATCTTGTTTTCATGTGAAGAGCTGTTTCAGCTACATTCTTTCCCATCTTTTGTGAGCATCCAAGGCTCTGTGTAAAACTTTTTATTGATCACATAAATAGCAGCTCTGCTTCCCTACAGGCCCTGACTTCACAAAGTGTTTTGATATCTGGAGAATGAAAGGTTCAATAGAAAACTAATTCCATCAGCTTCCCAGGACTGTAAACCCAGGGCTGCTCCTTTCTCCTCTCCTTGGCAGAGTGTGGTCCAGGAAGAAGAGTAGGGGAGCAGGGAGATGAAATTTTGTCCTGTCCCAGGTGTGTTTAAGGAGGTTTATACACAGGCACGCAGCTAGTCTGCAACAAAGGCAGAAGCAAAGCCACCGCTCAGAGCTGAGAGGCGATCATTAAAGATTTAATTGGTCTGAAAGCATCCTGAAATACTAAGGAGAGATCTAAACCACACAACTTTGCGCAGGAAGTCTCCCAAGCTGGCAAGCAGGGGTGGCTTTGCTGCTTACAGGCACTAGTATTGGTGTGGTGGGCAGTCATTTGCACTGCCCTCGTGCTAAGAAATTCTCCAGGGAATGGGATGCTCTGGCCCCACTGGTGAGAATCAGCTCCCTTCATCCCTGGAGAAGCTGTCTTGAGCCACCACGTCTCACCCGAGACCTCTCCCTGCAGCTGCATTTCTCCAAGGCACTGCTGAGACATGACAAAGGACCGCCGTGAAATCCGTGGCCTGAAACCCAGACGAGATCCTTCCCATCTGTGTCCTGGCTGTCAGACCCATTGCACTGTCACCGTCATTTGTGCAAATGAGTGAGAGCAAACACAAAACCTCTTCAACTGCAGCCATGCAGAGCTCACGGGGAAGAAGATTAATGGGAGCTACCAGGGAGCCTCATCAGTCCTTGTTCAGGAATCAGAAATCCCAATCGAAACCTGCCGTGACTCATAGCTATGTGCTGGCACAAATTCGACCTCGTTTGGATAACAAAGGGCAGATCCTGTTCTGAGCTGTATTATAAACCCTTTGTGACTGTGTGTTTATCACAGCAGGCTAAAAGGGCACTAGCAACTTTGCTGACCTTGCCGCTTGCAGATGACAGTGCATGACAGCCCTGGAGCCAACAGGGCTGTGGCAGTGGCTTTTGGAAGGCACGATGGCAGAGGTAACGCCTGAACCCCTCTGTGGCTGAAGGGTCCCAGCCCAGCCCACCAGCCTGGTGCTGAGCCACCAACAGGTGCCCCACATCAGCACAGCCCTTGGGTAAAACAAAGCTGCCTTCCTCCATCCAAAGGTCCGGCCAGCGGTGGTAGCAATGGAAGGCACAAGTGGAGCGATGGCGAGTGCCCCGTGAGATGGATGGGAGAAAGCATGCTTCACAAGTATAAAGTCTCCCCTCATCTCAGATGCTACACTGTCAATTAATGAGAGTGACTACTTGAGACCCACATGCCTTTGGAGAAGGGAAGATTTGAGGTATCTGTGTTCAGCTCTTGGGGCCAAAGAATGGACTCGTCTCTATCTCTCGAGGTCCTACCAGGTCCTCTGTAGGGACCTACTATTAAACTGTCCTTGTCCATAGAGAAAAAGATACAGATGAATTTGCAGGCTGGAATTTGGTGGCCAAGGCAAAATCCAACACCTGTTTCACCTCAAGTACCTGATCCTGACTACTCAGACAACTGTTTTTTAAAGCCTCACCTACAGGAGGTGATGATGGTGGGTTACATTTTTTTGTTTGTTTTCTTTTCCATTAGTAATTTTTGAGATTTTCCATAGTTTTTCTTATGAGGAAAATCCACTCACAAACATAAGGGCAAAGCCTGTTTCTACACCAATGTTTTCCCTTCTCTGTTTCTCATACAACTTTATTTGTAGGTTGGTGATAATGAGAACTCTGCTGCTATTGATTTTTTAAAAAACATATATAACTTTGAAACACTGTAGATATTGCATGGACTTTGGAACAAGATAAGAAGAGGTAATCACATTCACAGCCTCTCCAGCCCTTTAATTAATCTGGACAGCAACTCTAGCTGTATTCTTAGAACAGACTGACTACCTCTCCTGAATATTCCCATTTTCTACAGAGATGTATAGATACTCGAGGTAAATCAGCACCCCACAGGGATCTAACTTCTGACACAATATTTTTATAACAGACAGGAGAATTGACATGACCCTGCTTCTTTGAGAACAACTGCTGCACAGCTCTGTGGAATGGGCTGGAAAACAGAAAAATATTGGCTTAACTTCTGCTAAAATAGTGAACAGTCTCCCTTTCTCGGTACAACCTTAAGATGGAGAAAATAGTTAAGCTGTAAGAATGTACCGCAGAGGGAGAATAACAGAAATCAGAAAATGAGAGGGTTACAGTCCAGCTTCCCAGTGGCTTGATTTTGGGCAAAATCTTCTATTCTGCAAGAGCTTGTCCCTACATGATGCTCCTTGGGTTTGCACAAGACACTGGGGCCCCAAATCCCCTCGAAGTCTCCTGGGGATGGTGCAGGGAGGATGAGGGGGTCGAGCCAAGCCGGTGCTCTGAGCTGCAGTCTGCAGAGCCCAGTGCTGTCTTCCTCCTCACCCTTAGCTCTGGTGAAATCAATGGGAATAAATGAGCTCAAATGAGAACGGAGCTGGCTCCTTCGCTGCTGTGGTAAGTCAGCGTGGAAGCTGGCCTCGATACATCTATCTAAAGCTCTCTATTGAATCTCAGCTGACAGCGCCAATAATGATAATAGATATGGCCAAAGCCGCTTTGCATTTTCTTTGGAGGAGACCAGGTTCCTTCTCTCTGCTCACAGGCAGGCTAACCGTGCTGCCAGCTCTCTTCTCTCAGGCATTTTGAGGGTTCAATAAGCAAACTGTGGTCCTCATGCTGCCAAAGCCCAAAGGGATGACAAAGGATGACCTAGGTTCCCCACGCAGTTAACCCGAGCCCTTACTGGGGTTTTTGCAGGAACCACTCTGGGATCAGAGGCTTGTTAGCACCCAGGGGCATCCCAGCCTTCACCTTTAATTTAATCTGAAACTTCCCCGGCTTGCAGTAATAAAAGAAATGGTACGACTGGGATGCCACAAATGCATCCCATGAAGCTCTTCTCCAGGAGAAGGCTGCTGCTGTGGGTCCAGCCAGCTCCCAGCCCACAGAGCCAAGGACAGAAGTGCCAAGGACACAGTGTGGGCACAAGGACACGGTGTGGGCATGGCTGAAGATGCAAAGCCAGGCTAAGCTAACCCACAGCTGAGTAACATAAAGTCAAGCCACACCAACATGAAAGGCCTCAAGAAAAAAAAAATAATGCAGGAAAGTTAAAGTAGCTGGACTTCACTACGGCATTATCCACACACACATGCTGAAAATCACTTCTGACACTTTGCCCCTGCAGCCAGCTATGCCAAGTTAACCATGCCCCAGCACCACAGCCCCGGTGGTGGGGTTTAGCAAGGCTCAGGTTTTACCCCGTCTTGCAGCTCCTACTGAGCTCAGCTCTGCGGGGGATGTGTCACTAAACAAGCTGGGTCAGGTAGCAATAGAGTAGCTCAGGGATGTTTATAAAACCAGGGGAGATGAACCCTAAAGGGGAGGGCATCCCATGTGTTTGGGGAGCTAAGTCAGCAGGGAATAAATTGGGCTGCCTGCAGTAAGTGATGCTTCAGGGAGGCATAAAGCAGGGAAGCAGCTGGGGCATGCACGGCCGTCCCTGTGCAGGGTCTCTGGCACGTTCTCTCTTCCCTGTGTTTATGCTGGTGACTGCGAGCTCTCCAGAGCATCATCAGGTTTTATGGCGTGTACGCATTATTAGTGCTTCACAAGTAAATAATGTCATATTTCACTGTTTATTGCTGAAAATGCACAGTAAAAGGCTAAAGCCTGAAAAGTGCAGAAAATAATTTATGTGGGAGGAATGAATTTCCCATCATGTCAAACCACTGCCAGAATTTATCACAGTGCCCTTCAATTTGGGTCTTTGTCCAACATTTTAAAGGTCTGTCTTTGTCATACATATAGGTTGGGGAAGCTGAAGGTTATTGGGAAAAGTGGGAATTGCTGCTGGTGCTGGAGTGAGAGGGAGGAAAGTGCATGGTGGGGGGCTCCAAAGAGCCCTTTCCTCAGTTAACACGGAAAATTAATGGCACAGTGGCCACCAGGAACCATCCTGGTGAAGGATGAAATGACAGGAGGTTCAGCATCAGCTCTGAGAGCTGCTGAACTTCACATTATTTCTGCAATTCTTCTTGAAATGCATAAATCGGCACAGAGGTGGACAAGGGCTGCTGGCCGAACTGTTTGTAATGATCAATATCTCTTAATTAAGGTCTGATTCTCACTCTTCACTCAGACACTCAACACCTGTAACTCAGACCACAGATGCAAGGATTTCTTGGGGGTAAAAGGATTACAGGATGAGGCCATGACACTTCAGAAAAAGGTTTTGAAACTGCTTTCCCTACCACTGCTTTTTACTTGAGAACCTGCCGCACTGCTGGGCAGGAGCGTCAACCTAAGGGAATAATCATGTTTTAAAGCTACTATTTCTGTCCTTGCCATTTATACATGTCTTGTCAGATTTGCACCTGAATTCACCTCCAAGGTAGTGGTACCAGCCAGCATGGAACCACAGCTGGAGCTCTCTGGCGAGAGCATGCCGAGCTATTTTCCAAAATACACTTCTCTCTAAATTAAAAGAGCAGCAGGAACAGCCTACAAAGCTGGGGGCAGCGCAAGTGCCCTCGCTGCGGAGATAAGCTCTCTGCTCCTCAAAGCTCCCGAAAGATTTGGGCCTTTGGGGCTGGAGATTCTCGCCAAGCGAAGCGTTTCTGCATACAGCCATGGTGCCTCCTGCCAGGGAATGGGAGCTGGTATGGATAGGTCAAAAGCTAGAGGGGCACAAAATTGCATAAAAACACAGAAGGCTCAAATAGAAATCCCCTGATTTGGAGAAACTAGATGCCTAGTTTCTTCGGACTGGTGGAAATTTTTCTGGTGGGACCCATCCTCTCCCACACCTCTGTTTGGGATTTCCAGGCTCAGGGATTTGAATACCCTCACACAGACTAGTAACTGATTAAATACTCAACAAGGTAAACTGCATGGGCAAATTGGGCAGAGAGAGATGTTTTTACATGCAGACCTGAGATCAGAACTTGTGACATCCCAAAGGACTTATTTGCATGAGTTCCTGAGTTCACATAAGCCAATTCCAAGGACTGTTTGACCTGGGTCCATGCTACTGGGTACTTAAAACTCATTTGCGCTCTCAGACTCATTTCCAATCTGCAATAGAGTTCTTTTTTTCTTGTTTTCATTTTTTTTATAACAGCATAACTATCTTAACAGAAATGCATACCAAAAAGGACTTATCACAGAGTGATTCAAACAACAGCCTGTATAGCTGAGATGACCTAAATGCCCATGTATTTTGCTCACGTAAGATAATTTTAGGGACTGGTTCTCAAAATAATCCCATTTACTTTTAACAAAAAAAAGGTCTGACTTAAAGCTGAAACTTTAGACCCTGAGGAAATACTATTTAGAAAACAGAAGAGGAAAAGGATATATCAGGATGCACTGACATGTGATATGAAATAACCTCAAGATAATCCTTTTCTAGTATTACAGGTAGCTGGGGGCATATCAGGTAGCTGACCAGAGGGAGTGGGGATGAGGGAGCAGCAATTTGGAAACACTCCTATTTAGGTGAAATGCATTAAAACCCAACCATCTTTGTTACTGTGTGCAGCCCTTTCCATGAATCTCCATGCATGACAGCCCTGACATCGACCGCTTTCGCACATCTTCATCGTGAGAGGCTGCCTCATCTATCCCAGTCCACCAAAGAGCAATGAAGAAAGCAACCCCCCCCAGTCAGATGATGGAGAGGCAAGCGATCTGTGGTCTAAAAGCACACTGAGAAAGGATTCTGGTTTCTTTTATTACAAATACTGGAGTCTCGTGATCCTTACTAACTAGTGTAACTACAACCACAGTGGAGCTGAACCTGCTGAGATACAGTCAGAGCAGGTCACCCTGTGGAAAGCTGCAGTGGTGACAGGGACACTGACTGAAGACATTACGTTATTCCTGCTTTAGGCACAATCCTATGCAGTGCTTTGCATAACAAAATCCTTATACTCTGGATGAACAATTTGATTTGTCACCCTTTAAAAGATCCATCGCTCTGAATGAGTCAAGCGTGCTGACTTCACCAGGCTGTGACATACCAACGCAGAAGTCTGCTTGGGCAATGACGTGTGCAGACACTTCTTGCAATGACTTTGCCAAAATTATGGCATAACAAAACAGCACTCGCATGCAGCTGCCCCATCAAGGTATCCTCCCCAAAATAGTCAGGAAAGATCATGATCTTACACCTTGTATTGGAAATACAGCTCTTCTAGTTTGCATTTGTGCAGGATTGTTGTTGCTGCTCCCTTGTGGGATGTAACCTTGTCTTTCATTGCATCATAGGTAAGAAGTCATATGCGGAGCTACCAGGGTACTTCATTTTTTCTTATCTCATTTTATAAGGTTAAAGTGAGAGAACCTCAAACAGACATTTGTTTTGGATTGGGCAAAAGAATGCAGTGCTCAGAGTTAATTAGCTATCCAGATATCATACAGCTTTTGTAGCTGTCATTTCTTCGAATGAAAAGGAACACAATGATATATTGTAAAGATTATGAAGGAAGATTGGTATGTATCAGGGATATTACTTTAACTGAAAAAAAAAAATCAGAAAAATGTCCTAGTTTCTGTGTAGTTCCAAAGCTCAGTATATGGAACAAACATCCAGGGGAATTAATTACTTTTTTGTTGAGTTTTTTTGTGAGCTTTTTAAATCCCAAGGAAATCTATGTGCAGGAGGGTATCAGTCATCTATACACAGACCTACATAAAGTATCATTAGAGACCCCTCCAAATACATTGATTTTTTTTATCCAGAAGTAGTGTATCAATATTTTAACCATTGACAACAGAATGTAGCCTTCATTATGAAGTATTTTCCTATGGGTAACTATGCCACTCTGTATCAGGGAAAATAAATAGTTGCCTCCCTACATCTTCTGCCTATGCAGAAAGTGAACTCCTCACAGTGCTCTGGAAGAAGAGCATTGGTAAATTTAATGTATTGCTCCCTCCTCCCACCAGCAGCTGTCTTATCTAGCCCCATTTTACATTATCTGAGCTTTTTTTCTTTCTTTTAACCTCATGATGGGAAGACTCTTGAGCTTTCCAGGCCAGGACTGTGCTCATTTCCAGCCTAGCATTTATTTGTGGCTGGGTTATACCCATTTGTCTCTGCGCCAACATCATAATTTGATTAAATAGCTCCTCTACCTGGCATTTATCTCATAGCAGCCACCTTCCAGCCCAGCTATCACTTAGCTAGACTAAAAAAACAAAGGTTTCTGGGGGCACATCTCCAAGGGGGTGAGAAGTGCCACTGATACGCTGGACCCACCCCAGCTGGACCCCAGTGAGCTGGTATGTTCAAGCACTGGGCTGCTCTCAGTCGGGCACAGAAACGAGCTTCCATCCCAGAAGACCTTATGGCTAGAACTTATAATAGTATACCTTGAACTACAAAAGCATTGCATTTTTTTTTTTCCTCCACCTCCTACCTGGTTGGTTTATTCCAATCCTTTTTAATGTAGCTGTTCAGGCAATTGGGTGTAAAGTCCGTTCCTGTGAGTCTCTTGGCACACAACTGGCTGATAATATTAGCACCGTTGACTTAAGAAGGACGTTAAACACAGTCTACATTGAAGGCCCTGAGATCTTCCACTGGTTTGTTTCATTAATTTGTCCTCTTGAAAAAGAGCCTTAGCTATGAGCTTCTTTTTGTTTATACTTCCGCTTATGTTAAACTAAATGAATGTGTTTTGTTCAGCTCAAGGTAATTTTACTCTTAACTGTTCTAGAATATCTTAAATTACTTATCAACACCAAAGCTAAACCAGTTCCACTGCTTGCCAGTTTGCTCTTTCTCCAGTGCAGAAATCTGCCATCTCCCATACAGAGATTATCTGAGCTCTGCATGATTAGTAGCATTTTTTATGATCTGTATCTAAAGACTTTAAAGTACTCCATAATGATACAACTCCCCAGCAACATTTATATCCCAAGTAGCACTGCAGAGTCTCTACCGCAACTGGTCCAGCCCTGGGAATCTAAAACAAATTCCCCAAAGTGTCTCAGGAGAATCTCTTTCATGATTATACTCAAAAGTGAGTTAGACCTAAAGATTCAGGCTTATCCAGCCTGGCCCTCCTTATTCCTGTGCACTTCTTTTAATCATGAACACAAAATGTTACTCACTGTGGCTTTTTTTTTTTTTTTTTGCCAATAGCTCTTTCTCTTCTGAACTGCTCTTTCTTCTCCACACCTGTGCCCTAGTCATAATTGCTATTCTACAGTGTTTTTTTTACACTACATCATTTGGTTTCACAGCTTGTGGAAGAAACACATGTTTTTCCATTTTACTGCCCAGCCCCCAGTGATTATTACACAAGAAATCCCTCCTGCTCATCACACCTTGTTCACAACCTGGATTAGGAGCACTCCTTTCATTACAGTGCAAATAACAACGCGGTGTTATTTGGCTTTCCTGAAAGCCATTAATCCATTAGTCTGAGCTACTTAGGGGCATTAGAAATGGAAAAGCAGCTCAGTTCTCTTCTGAATTTGCTGCAGACTTTGACTTTTTAAACCTCTCACCCTCAGCCTGTGGCTGTCCTGGGAGCACGGTGGCAACACAGGAGTTACCATATGGTGCAGCAGGCTAAATGACAAGGGTGAGCATTGCATATCCACCGTGTGCTGCATGTCGTGTGTGACGTTGTCACCTATGAATGGGAATAGCTGTGTCACTAGCAGGGTGTTCCCACCAGTATAATTGCACCTTCTCACATCCCTGAGCAGTGTGCCTCTGCTCCAGATGCCTGGAATGGTGGGCTCACCAAAACCTGTGGTGGGATGCAGCACACTTCAAAATGTCCAGGAGAAGCAGAGGACAGGTCTAAAAGCCTGTGGTGGTAAGAAATAAGATGCATCAAAAGGACTTAGATAGGGCGAAGGGACAATCGTGTTAGCTCGGTGCAGCTGCATCCAGGTGGACAGAGACCTTGGCTGGGAAGGGAGAGGGTAGGCTGGGGCTTGGCCATGCGGTTCTTCTCCTTCCCACCATTTCTGTGAGGTGGGGTTCAGCCTTGGCTGAAGATGATGCCAGACACCTGATGTTTTTCATCCCTCCCAGAGATGGAGGGCAGGAGGAGAAGTCTTCCCTGGGCTCCCCTCTGAAGGTGCCTGAGCCACCTCTGAAATACGACTTCCCGGCTGGCTTGCCGTACCCCCTAGCAGTTTAGGGGGCCCCACAGCCTAGAGTTGGAGGTTTACAGTTTTAATATAGGGCAAGTTAGGGCATAAACCCATCTCTGAGCTGGACTTACATGTCGTGAAAATTGGTCATTCGTACCTGCGTCATTGACTTTCCTTTGGCAAGGATTAATTGCATGAGGTTGGTTTTTTTTGTTTATCTATCAGCTTTCTCAGCAGGATGGTGGGGTTTTGTTTGTTTGGAGTCAATAAGCACAGTCCATTTGGCAGAGATCATAAGACCACAATGCAAAACCAGCAACGAGACTTTGCACCTGTCTGGTGCAAAACCTACAAGATTTTCTAGAGACTAGTCTTACCCCTAAAAATGGCTCAAACAGGACAAGGATTGAAGCTTACTTTTAGTGAGGCTGGAGAGCCCTACAGCAATCGTATTTCATGAATAAACTGTATTAACCTGTTTCCCAGCACAGTGAGTCAGGAACTTTCAATGCCCAATAAATTCAGATTTCAAGGCTATGTCAAAATGCACAAATGGGAACCCTGGAAAAACAATCACTGCTGTGACAAGGTCCTGAATGGGAAAGCACTTATTTAATCACATACTCTTTCAACATCTCTGAATCAAGCAAGGAAGGACCCAACACAGGCTTGTATAACTATGTCATGAACTTGCCTCTTGATGTCAAACTAAAGCAGACTGTGTTTATTACAAAATAATCTGCAACTGAGTTGTCTCTGAAGGTCAGAGCAAAGGCCAGGCAAAGGTGAAATGAGATACAAATGCTACTGAGATAAGTCAGATGATGACTCTCAGAATGTGTCTTGTATCACCATGTGGACTAAGGTGCACTTATCAGTCAACCCAGCATCAATCACAGCAACAGTCTTGGAGACACGAGGCATTTGATGTGCCAAATACTTATAACATCCAGCTATTTGCACCCAGTGCAGTCAGTAAACTGCCTTTTGAAGATGGCAGCTCTGCCAATAGGAAGGGAATTGCTCATTTTAGAGTTCTGATGAAGCCCTAAAAATGCTGTAGTACACATCTGCTCAAACCATGTAGTCTCCTGCCCTAACATTATAGCCACTAACAAACACCATCCAAATAACCCAGTTTTCTCCACCGTCGTAATCTTCTCTTAGCACATCCATACCTCTAGGATGCTATCACTTTTCTGCACCATCCTTACAGGAGAACCATTTCAAAATTTGTGTTTTCTCTTTTTGCCAGCTGCTGCAGAAGGGTGGGTGCTGTTTTTATTCATGAGCTGTGAGCTGGTGTTTTGGAAATGGTGGTACTTTAACTGCTTACAGTTGTGGTACAACAGTATTTCTCTTACAAAACACCTGGCTACAAACCAGCAAGCAAGGTGGACTTCTAAAGCCTTTATAAGGGGCAAATTCCTGCCTTTTTTAGAAGCTGCTTCTGACCCACAGCCGGTAGAAGCAGGCAGCACTTGCTCTTCACAACGCAGAAAGACAGACATTTTCAACAAAATGTTGAATTCTGCCAAAGTTAATTCAGCTGCCAGAAGAGATCTTGTCATACAATATATGAATAACCTTTTCACTTCTCTTTCCCTTTTGTAAACCAACTCTGACACCTGCTTTGGGATTAGCCTTTTCATTGTAACTTGGTTTTATTTATTTTGGTGTAGGAGCCCAGGAGAATGACTCAGTAAGAAGTCAGTTATTACTTACTATTACAACAGAGAAACTAGCTGAAATGCCTGGCAACATACATACTAAATAAATTGAACCTTAGACAGTTCAGCCAGGCATTTATCTATCACACGAATCGTGTTTTTTCAGATTAGCATACTTTGCTACCTTTGCCTTCCGCTCCTGCTCCTTCACGACAGAAGGACAGCCCCTAAATCATATGATTGGACACAAAAGATTGCACACTGCAAAACATTCCTATTTCCCACAGAACTGGGACAAACACATCAAGACAGAACTCAAAGCCAACCAGAGGAGAACCAGAATGAACCTTCTTTCGCTCTTCTCCACAGAGACATGGGCCCTTTTGCTTCTTTTCATAGCCCTCCTGGTAGCGTGAGTAAAGTAGTCTTTATTGGTTCTTTGCACATGCCATTTTGCTGTTCTTGCCATTGTTCATTTTCATGCAACTAGTCTACTGAAGAGCAAACAGGTAGGTGTGATTTCCAGATTTCCATCCTCTAACAAGGCTCTGGAAGTAGCAGTCTAAAGACTGTATGGATGCGTGATTTTGCTCCAAGGTTTGGAGTATTCCCATGCACTGTTACAATCTTGCTGCTAAGCATCAAAGCAATAATTGAATAATAATGGTGCCAGGCATTCGTTACCAGCAGAGCGCTGCCTTCAGTGAGGATTGTCATCCGTTAGGTTATTTTCCACAGAAATACGGTCTAAGGAAGGCTGTGCCTCCCTGACTGGGGCTACCCTATGGAGGGGAGCAGGCAGTAGATGCCCCTACTGCATGACCCGCAAAGGTGGAGAGCAGCAGAAAGGCACCAGAAAAAGAGCATTCATAGGATCAGTTCTTAGTCTCCTGACTCCTTCGTAGTGCCCAGGTAAGATGCTGCACACACAGGCACCTGCACTAGGAGTGATACTTTGCAGAAGCTAGATTTGCCACTTGCCTGCAGGGACAGCATCCCATGCCCGTCCCCACAGCCCACCCTTACTGGGGAAGAAATGAAGCCCAGAGCAAGGTCAGCTCCCTGCTCCTTTTCAAACTCCAGCAGGCAGAATTGTACCCCGCTGTTTCAGAGGAGCTGTGCTAGTGAGAAAATTCTTTCATCCACTTTGCTGATACCGTTCGGCTCTGCAGCACAGCAGGGCTGGCTGAAAAACCCCTTCTGCTGGGACATACAGCGTTTCTGCTGGCAGTCCCTGCCAACAAGGCTGGACTGACAAACTTTGCAGTGTTGACAAGCCCTTAGGCAGAGACAGCATGTTGCTAGCCATAAACCTTAACGATTAATCTGGTGCACATGAGCACAATCCATTTGTCTGCCCTGGCAATGCTCCAACCACAGCAGTTCAGTAAGGACTGAAACTTTAGCCCTGTTTGTCAAACCCTTTCCTGTGATTTGGATCACTTAAAAGCCTGTTTAGGGCAGACTCTTAAAAAAAAGAAAAAACCAACCCCTCCAAAACCCACCCTCATTCTTGACCCAAACCCTCATATTTCAGTAACTCTGTGGCCATCTAAGATTGCTGGTTACCAGACTCCCACCTTCTGCAGCCACTTGCAATTTTGTTATGGCAAAAGGGATGAAGCCCAGATCTCTGTGCTCTGATATCTGAATTAAAATAGGAATTTCACTGCCCATTAGCACAGGGATGTTGTTCAGATGCTTCTTGTCCATCTGGGGCAACACTGTTCCAGTTCACACATGAAGGAATATCAGGCATTTCTGGTTCACATCCATGGCAAGAAGTAGTAATGCTTATTCTCTGGCTTTACACTGAATGGTCCTCCTCAGCCTGCAGAAAACCATGTCACATTTGAGTCATAAGAGCATTAGACTGTGTTTTCTTGGCCATATTTCAAATGGATTAAGCCTAGCCTACGTTCCTATAGTGTTTATGGGCTTTGTAACCAGCCCAGCCTAACGCTTGCTGGTCCTCCCGCAGCCCCGACTACCTGTAAACATTACAAATGAGAATCCACAAGTGTTTTATACTTAGTACTGAATTAACCTTTGACAGAAAAGTTAAACATTGACAAACAGAGCTCTGTGAAACCTTTCTGCACCTGCAAACACCCCATTCCCTGGTTTTTGCCTCCTGTTTGGACCATCAGATGAGGTCCGCTTTTGTGTTCTGGCAGAACCTGTGCTGGGGGACTGATCTCATTTGGGGTCCCTCAGATTTAGAAAAGTATTACTAATTGCAAGGGAAACCCCCTTAAGTCTCAGCCTAGACTCTAGCTTTTCAGGAAAGCATTCCCAAGATGCTGGCTGGGCGGCTGCTGCTGCATGGCCCAGAGAGGACCTCTGATAACACCCTTCTGCCAAACCTTTGCAGTTTTACATCCCTTCTGCAATAAACTGCTCACTTGGGAAGCTGCAGCTACTAACGAAAAACAAATATTTTGAGGAGCTCTTTCAACACAGCCAAAGACAAGCTTCAAAGGGCTGCAGCCCAGGCCCTTTTTGAGAAACAGAAGGCCCCAAGGTAGAAGTATATAACTTTACAGCTGCCAAAAAGGGTGCTTCAGAGGAAAGAAATCTGCAAAGCTGTCAATAAAATCTAAAGAGAAAACCATCAAGACAAGACTTCCTCATGCACCACTGAGCTAACACTGGGCTAAGGGTAGGGAGAACAATAAATGAAATTAAAGTGCAGCTTGACAAAAGCCTTGTTTGGGACATCACTTCTGGCACTGCTTTGATTTTTCTTCAATAAAAACATGTAAGCTTGGTGTTCCTTCTTCCAGCTCCCTTTTCTGTCTCTCCTTTGGTTGGCAATGAGCTCCTCTTTTGACTTTCACTAACAGCTTTAAGGTCCTCTTTCCACCACAGTGCCTATGCCTTTAGGAGACAGCTGCTTTTACATCAAAGTGATCTCTCTGAAGCTCTGTGTGGCAGCAGTGAGACTTACCATGTTTATTAAGTAGGTTTTATGGGGTAATTTTCTTTTGGGCCACTTTTTCCCAGCTCCTGGATTAGTTTCCTCTAGTTAGAGCCAAAGGGACATTGCTGCAGTCTCCAGGTTTAGGAGAGCTCACAGCCGCAGTGCCACAGTGATGTAGTACTTGGTTGTATTTCTGTCCCACAGATATGGGACCTGGCCACTTGGTTTGTTCAAGAAGTTGGGTATTCCTGGGCCAAGACCTCTGCCTTTTTTTGGGACGTGCCTGGAATATCGCAAGGTAAGTGACTGAAGCCTTCCTGCCTCCAGAAATATCTGCCTTTGCTCATACAGCTGTAGCTAAAGATACATGGCAATGATAAGTTATCTCCAAATGCCAAGCTCCGCTCTGATGCACAGGTTGTGCAAAGGCCAGCGCAGGATAAGGGCTCAGTAACACAGACCATGGGGCCTTGCCTTTACAGCATCTCCAAAAGAGCACTCGTGGGTGGCTGATTTACAGCTGTCCTTTGCCAGCGTCCTGGCAAACAGCTCATTCACAAGCATGATGTACATTTATGCTGTCCTTCATGATGTTTTTGGAGAGAAGGAGAACTCAGAAGGCAGCTCTGAACATCAATTTACAGATATTCCTCTCAACCTACCACCTCCAACATCATTCCCTTGACTGCATCCTCTCAGAGATAATTTTTAAATTGCTTTCCACAGGGTTTCTTGGAGTTTGACAATGAATGTTTCCAGAAATACGGGAAAGTCTGGGGGTGAGTATGAACCACTGATCTCTTCCTAAGGTAAAACTAGAATCCATACAAAGGGGAGAAAAATTCATTAGGAAAGCTCTCTTTTCTCTACTGCAGCCCTGACAGTCCCAGCAGGATGAGTACAGCAACAATAAGGTGCTCATGGTGGCTTACATTAAAACCTGATGACTGCAGGGCTGTGCCACTGTCATGCTATGTGGAAATTGCTTTGACCTATACTATGAAAGTTGTTTTAACTCTGATAACAGAAGGCCCTCACCTGCTCCTAACAAAATCTGCAGCAAAACTACTATTTACTTAAGGGAGAATCTGGAACTGGGAGGTCGGGTTCCTCTGGTTTACCAACAGCAGAGGAACATGAGTGACTCCCAATATTGAGTGAAGAAGCAGATCCTGCAGTCTGCCGACTTCCTCATGCTGCTGATCCTTACCTGCTGCGGTGGGAGCTAGTGCAGCTATTGTTGCTCTGCTCTGGACACCTCCTATGGCTTTTATCGCTGCTGTTGTAACTTGTATATCCTCTATAATGCCTCCATTGGTCCCTATAGCAACTTTAAAAAATGTACTCTGGAAAAGATATCTTTACATAAATGGCTAAAGTGCATAAATCCGCTTAATCTACATCTGTTCCAGGAAAGCATTCAGAACCGGCAGGTTAAAAAGACAAAAACAACGATTGAGTTTCATCTCCAAGGATATTCCAGTGCTGTCAGCCCAGGTCTCCAGACACCCAATTCAAGAGCCTGAAAGGGGTCAACAAGTTGCCTTCTAATACTGTAGATGTGTTTAAGCGCCTGGAAAAACACAGAGAGTCAGGGGAGAAAGTGAAGACACTTGTTTCGTTTAGTATCTGGTTCTTTGAGGGTCTGAGCCCTGCTCATTTCCCACTGAATTTGGAAGGTGTTTAGCCCCCTTTATCATTTACAAAACCAGGTGGCAGAAGGCTTGGGAATCCTTTTCCATCTCTCCTTTTTACATTTCTGTACTTAGGCATCTGCAGAACAGCAAGGCTGGTGATGGAGAAGCATTTGTTTAATACATTTTGTTTCATGGGCACGAGCCAAGCCTTGCACCTCAACTGTCTGGGGTTGTTCATCTGTCTCCTCTTCTCCCCCTGCCAGGATTTACGATGGCAGGCAACCTGTGCTGGCTGTCGTGGACCCCCAAATCATTAAATCTGTGCTGGTTAAAGAGTGTTACTCCACCTTTACCAACCGGAGGGTAAGAGCAGAAGAATCGTGATGTACCACGGAGTCCAGAAAACAAAGTACAGGAGGAGACAAGCATGCCAAGCATGTAGCAGGGTTCCCACAGGGGACGAGTGACTGCACTATAGGGATTCTGTAAATGGCCACTATATGTCACTGTTCCCCTGCCATACAGCCTGGGGACTGCATACCCAGGCTGGCAGAGGAAGCCGTTTGCCTGTGCATCAGACCAATTCTGCTCTCACACCTATATACGTATATATAGAGAGAGATTAATTTGAATCTGTGTGAGCATTCAGGAATCTGTAAGGGTCCAGTTAGCACATGTGCCACCAGCTGAGATGCAGGCTCTGGGTGGCACGGTTAGGTGTGGGTAGATACATAGGGGTGTTGGGCTTGTCAGGTTACTTGTTCTAGACATGGCATCTCACGGGTGGTTTACTGCAGGAAGGGGGATTATTTATGTATGTGTGTCTTGAGAGAGGCTGGTTGTACAGCCTTAGCCTGCTGCCAGTAGTAATGCCCTTGAAATAGCCTGGGCAGGGACTTGCATGCTACATTCCCATCCTTGCAAGGAAAGTGCTGTCTTTTCTGGGGTTAACACCTTGCCTTTTTCCCCTCTAGCATATAGAACTAGCAGGGGTGCTGAAAAGCGCTGTCTCATTAGCTGAAGACGAACAGTGGAAAAGGATTCGTACCGTGCTCTCTCCAACTTTCACCAGTGGGAAACTAAAGGAGGTAAAACACGGAGGAGCAGGTACCAACTAAATCAGAAAGTCAGTAGACAGTGTTATCAGGCTGCGATTGTCACAGGGGTCCGATTTCTTTAGTCAGAGCCTGGCAACTAGGCTGGCCTGTTTAATTTATGCCTAATTTAAAACAAAAAAGGCTTAAAATAAAACCTTAGCAGAAAGATCTTATTTGTAAATATTCATGAAACTCCCTGTAGTCTTCATAAGCCTGTCTTAAAGAAGTAGAATGTACTATACTTAAGTGACCATATCTGGTTTGTGTTACAGATGTTCCCTATAATGAAGCACTATGGGGAAGTTTTGGTGAAAAATGTTCAAAAGCAAGTGGAAAAAGACAACACTATATCTGTAAAGGAGTAAGTAGCTGCTAGGAGCAGGAGGCTAAGCAGCAAACCTTGTTAGCAAATGCTGCAGTTCATTTGTTACTGGCAACGCAGATCGCTCACTGGGTGAACCAGACATCTTACATGAGGAACAGGGCTAGCTGAAAGCCTGGCTGGAAATTTGAAAGGGAAAATTTAAGCTGGGATGTTAGTGAAACTTCCTATAGGCAGAGGCCCAGAAAGAAGTCTTCTAAAGATAATTAGATGGGAGAAAAATGCTCCAGCAGAGCTTTGTGAATCCACAGATCCAAGATAACCCCAAATCTACCAGAAAACCCCAGTTTTCCCTGCATATACTCAGGATCTCTGTGCACCACCTTCTTATACTGCAGGACACTGGGGCTGCTGGCCTCTCGGCCTCCCCCACAGCACTGTGGGATGCTCATCCATCACTTGCCCCATTGCTGGGGGGAGTGGGAGGGAGGCTGTAGTGTGGCCCTGGGCATGTCGTCCTCATCTGTGCCCTCTGTACAGGCTCTGGAACAAAACCTTTGTATTTCACCCCCAATTTCAAAGCACAGATGCAGAAGGGGCAGCTGCACACCAGTAGTCACACACCAGCAAAGCTCTCCTGTACCAAAAATCCTGTAAGAAGAGGGCTTGGACAGTTTGTAATATTATAGGGCTGTGCTGAGTTGAACAAGACCATTTTCATGGCATGTTTGAAGCAAAGTATGTTACCACCCCTCCCCAAGAAGCTAACATGCTTGAGAGCTACATGCTGACCTTGCACTAACCTGTTCACGTAGCTACATGCTGTTTTAAAATCCTCAGAAAAGCTGCCCGATTTCAAAAGCCACACAGGCTTGAAACCAAAGCTCTCTAAAAATCTATCCCTTTCACTATAAGTGCTTTTCAGTTACCATACAGCCAATTTCCTTTTCAAAACCAGGGCAGGAGGTCTTACGAGAATTTATATTTGAATGTCACATAGGCATGAGGAAAAAATACATTCACTTGGTCCAAATATTTAAGCACAGCCTATCTTTTCCATCTTTCCTCAGTGTCTTTGGAAGCTACAGCATGGATGTTGTCACCAGCACCTCGTTTGGTGTGAACATCAACTCCATGAACAACCCCAAAGACCCCTTTGTCAGAGAGATGAAGAAACTGGTCAAGTTTGACTTTTTTGACCCACTCTTCATCTTGATATGTAAGTGACTTTGTTGAAAACTTCATTCAGGTGTCAGAGTACTACAGAAGCATGACTTTACTGAGCATATCAGAGACTGGTGCTTCCCATACATTAACCAATCAACTATTGCTTAGAAAACTTCACTAGCTAAGATGGAAGTCCTAATGGCTCCTGTCTGTCATTTCCTTGTTGTTAGCTTCATGCTAAAACTCTGGGAGGGAGATGGGTAAAAACTCCCTCCCCCTTTGGCATCCACAATGCAAGAAACATATGAACATCCCAGCCCATATCCAAGTAAGTGCTGGAAAATGATTCAAGGATTGAAAAGCAAGTTCAGCTGTGAGGCTTGAGGAGAGTGGTGCTATCTGAAATGCATTTTCTGGAAGAGTGCTGAGTGGGGACTGTAATTAGATGCAATTTCCTAGGAGTGCAACAGCTGAGCAGTGATGGCGATGGATCTTAAATCACTTGCAACCATAAATCAAGATTAGACACCTTGCTAAAACACAGGGAAAGTTGTGATCTGTGCATAGAGGAGGTTCTTGTGCTCTAGATTTTATGAATATATACACAAGCTCAAGATCCAGTCTCTGTGATGAAGGAAATGCTCTGAAGGGGACTTGAAAATGTTTGCATGAGCACAGAATGGCGGTGAATAGCTCAGCCTGAAAAAAGAATTCAGAATTTCCAATATTTCTCTTCTGAGCCACATTCCTGTTGTAGTGCTGTACAAGGTACAGAAGCGACCTGTCCTTAGAAAACAGTGCCTTAGAAAAAGAAGGTGGCATATGCTTCCACCATCTCTTAAAGCAATGATTATACCCAGCTCAGTTGTGCCCATTCAGCAGAAACTTGAGAGGGTTGCATCAAGACAAACTATCCCAAGGGAAAGAGAAAGAGGAAAAAAAGCAAAGTCCAGGCTTTTCCCAGGTAAAGAAATCAAGAAAGGAAATAATTTTTCAGTAGCATCATTACTTCCTCAGTAACTTTCATAGCTATCTTATATGAGGTGGAGTTTGTTTACAGTGTGCAATTTTATTCTCAATTTGGTTTTCAGTCGTATGTCCATTCATTATTCCTCTTTTGGCCAAGATGAATGTAAGCTTCTTCCCCAGTGATGCAGTAGATTTCTTCATGAGATCCATCTCCAAAATTAAGCAGGATCGTGAAAAGGAGGCTCACAAGGTAAGTGAGAGTGAATTTGCTAGTAATTGTGGCAGAAAATACACTAAAGTGAAATATAATTTGGGTGATGATATCAAAGATGAAGCCAAAGTACAATGACTCAACAAAACCCTGAATCTACTTAAGTGTAAACACTTCATTTTAATACTGTCAGAAAAGGCTCACCTGACCAGTCCTGGTAGAGAAGCAAGTGGAATTTATGCATCCGTGATCTGAAGCTAAATCCAGATAAAGGCTCAGTAGAATTGGACTAAGCTTCGGTTTGCAGAATTTGTAATAAGTCAGAGTAAGAGACTCCCTGAAGAAGATTCAGCACAGGATGAGAGAGAGCAGAGTAAGCAGCACAAGAGCAGCAATACCACCTTTCAGGGTTGCACCTTCCCCTGTCACTTTTCAAAAATTGAAGCTGCTGCTTGGCAAAATTCTTCCTTTTAGAGTTTGGATCCCTTTCCTGAAATTCATTCAAGACACTGCTCTCCCACCCATTGGCTTCATGAAAAGGACAGATAGGTTTCCAAAATAAAAGCAAGAGTTAATATTTTTCAATAAGGAAGTCATATGCAATTTGGGGATGCTTTCAGTTTAAAAATTATGCTTAGGCTATGAAATCTGCTTATCTGAACCCTCCAAGGGACCTGTCACCAAAGAAACTCTCCTGCTTTTCTTCTCAGGGCAGAGTAGATTTTCTGCAGCTGATGATTGAATCCCAGAACTCAACCAGTCACAGGAGCAATGAAGCGAATCACTCATATAAAAGTAACAACATCCAAATACGCATCACAGGAACAGGGGCTGTGGGAGTGAGGAGAATATGGGGAGCTGTTTCCCAGAGAAAGGCTCAATGGGTCACCACCACCTCCACTGACCAACTCCAGGCAGAATTCTCTGTCCCTTGTTGCCAGCACCAGGGCTAAGGGGAATCTCCCGGGTCCTTTACCAGGGAGTAAGACTGCCATATCAATCATTTATACCCAGGAAAATACCTGGCTCCTCTATCAAATTACTTTTTCCAGACAGATAGCAGAGTAGCTCTAAATATATGATCAGAAAATGACTGCAACCCCACCCCTTGCTACCTGTTCCTTGCTGAGACCATCAGCCAGCACCGGTTTTGCTCATCTCCCTGCATCCTCTCTCCTGACAGCCCTGACTGATTCAGAGATCCTGTCACAAGCATTCATCTTTATATTCGCTGGGTACGAGCCCACCAGCAGCACGCTTTGTTTCCTGGCATATGAACTGGCCATGCATCCCGACGTGCAGCAAAAACTGCTGGAGGAAATCGACACAGTTTTACCCAACAAGGTAAGGGGACACTGAAGGATGGTGAAGACCCTCTGACCCTGCTGTCCTCCTTGTTCAGTCAAGACAACGAGAAATCTTTAGCTCCTAAACACCCTCCCCCTGGAATCTTCTAAAAGCTCTAAGAGGGACACACTGAGACAGCTCAGCCCTGTAGCGACTTTCTTTTGGCAACTGAAACCTTCCAGGCCACCCCACTGCACAAACCCATTTGACCCGTGCACAAAGTGGGTGCAGATTTCCAGGCATTTCCACCTCTCAGGGATTGAAAATGAAACCGATCATGCAATTTCTACCTTGCATTTTGTTCTTCAGTGAATCCGAGTCATAGCTGGGGCAGTAGGGTTGGGACAGTCCAATCCTCATGCCAACATACCTGGTCACCTTTCTCTTGTCATCCTACAGGCTCCTCTCACATACGAAGCGATGATGCAATTGGAATATCTTGACATGACGGTGAGTGAAACCCTTCGGCTCTTTCCCCTTGGAGGACGGCTTGAGAGAACCTGCAAGAAAGACATAGAGATAAATGGAGTGACCATTCCCAAAGGAACTGTCGTTATGATCCCATCCCATACCCTGCACCACGACCCCAAGTACTGGCCAAACCCAGAAGAGTTCAGACCAGAAAGGTACAAAAAGCATAATGAAAGGGAAGAAATATCATGCTGCTTTTCCCTCACGTAGTAAAGTATTAATCTCTGATTAACTTCCTACCAGTGTTCTTCTTATCTTTTTACAAACAATACCGATGAGAAATTGCAGGCTCATGGGAATGTCTTTTTAAGAAGAAAACGAGCTTTGCACTTAAAGCAGGTTTTCAAACAACATAGTCTTATTGGGAAAATAACATTGATACCCCACAACATCTTGTACACAGTTTTTAGGTTTGCTGACAGAATGGGTAGTTGGTCTCTACCTCTCGTTCCCAATAAGACTGAAGCCATAGGCTGCTCTTAACCAAGATGACTCCTGGTTTCTCTCTCAGTAAATACAGCAGATAGATAGAAAATATCAGTCGCTTTGGGAGAGCATATTGCCTGGATTTTCACCTTGCTTCCAACTTCTGCTAGTCTGGACGGACAAAGTTAAAATCAAACGCTCAAGTGGGATCCCACCCCGTCCTGAACAAGGGCTCTGACACAGCACTGGATTGCTGGGGTATGCTGAGACACTTTAGCAAAAAAACCAAACAAGTCTCTGCAGGGCACCAGCAAGAACTCTCTGGATACGTAATACAGATATGTATCTTTTGTTGGGTTTTTTTTGCTGCCTTCATTTCTTTTCCCCAACCATGTCATTATCCAGGTTCAGTAAGGAAAACAAAGAGGCCACAGACCCGTATGCGTACCTGCCCTTTGGAGCTGGTCCCAGGAACTGCATTGGGATGCGGTTTGCTCTCCTGATTCTGAAAGTTGCCATCACCATCCTATTGCAACATTTCACTTTCCAGACCTGCAAAGAAACTCAGGTGAGGAGCACAGTTATGTTTTGCAACTCGTATGTGAAGAGCCAGGTGCCTCGTTTCTCACCATGGTTGCTAACACCCGATGCTTTGCACTTTTGGGAGAGGTGCGCTTTCAGGCACTACAGATCAAGTTATATCCAAACCGTGGCCAAGTGTCTTTCCTTCAATCTCTACTTATTTAATTTGTCTATCTCCAAGTGTGTTTTTCCTCTTATTGTTGCAGATCCCTCTTAAGCTGAGTTCACAGGGATTCTTAAGACCAGAGAAACCGATTATTCTGAAGTTAGTCCCCCGGACCAACACCGCACCTGCAGAGGCGTAAAAACCGTCTGTGTCTGCAACAATTCTCTGGTGTCTAATGAGTGCTGTGCTAACAAAGGGAACACGCATCGCCGGAAATCTCTCCTACACGTACAGACACAGAAGAACAGCTCTAGTTAATTCAAGAAGCAATTACTACATATTTACTAATAAACATAGCTGTCAGAAATGTAATGTGGATCACTGGGCAGTGACAATACACAGTCCCCTTAATTTTGATTGCAGAAAACAAGAAATAAATCCAAATGAGAAGCTGATCATCCACTTACTTCTAAGGGGACTTCTCCATCTGGAGAGAAGGAATTACTATTGCATCCAAGAGGAACAAGGTGTGATGGAAATTCAAATCACCAGACCTTCCTGGGCAGGGACAGGTGACGTTCTTCTTGGTGTATTGATGCTTGAAATTTTATGTCTTATAATTGAGATGACTGGTGTGAGACTACATCCTAGTTACCAAACCTCTGTTGTGCCATGTGTTAATTAAACTAAAGTGTGTACAAATACTGTCATTAAAAATGTTTGAGAGCTGCTCTGTGTTGTGTGTAGCAGCTGATCACTTCCTATTTAAAAACTGTATTCAGCCTCAACCCTTGAAATTATCCATGTACATTGCTTTCCACTTAATTTAATGAATCTGATCCTTCATTTAATGCGATCAAATCCTCCCATTTGTACAGTATTTTACAAACACTGTAACTCCCACCTCTTAGTTTGATTAAGAGGTTGCCTTCAGTTCAGCACTGGCCAACCGTTTTCTGCGCCAGAGCGAGAGGACAGATTGCAGAGAGCAGCAGGAGCAGCTCGCAGGAGGGCCGCTGCTCCTGGAGAAAAATGTCTGGACGCAGCCTGTAGCTGAGCCTTGCCTCCCAGAGCCACGGATGGGGTTTACACATTGCCCGCAGTAGGATGTTAGCCTGCTGCGAGCTGCTTTGCTCTCCAACTGCTCCAGAGCAGTCTATGGCTTGGGCCCTATGGGCTGGTCCTGCCATTAACGTGATGCTTTGACTAAAGGACTTATGCCATCCCTGACCATATAAACAGGGAATATAAAAAAGCAGGTGGGAGTTTCTCCCAGACCTGAATTTCACACACCAGTTAACCCCAGTATATTGTGCTGGTCCTGACACCTACAATCCAAGGATGCTAGTAAAATGGGAAAGGTTTTTAGAAGAGCTGCAAACCAGATCAAGTCACTCCTTAACTTTCTCCCAGCATCCTTCACTCCAAGGCAATATTTTCCAAATCATGGTCTATTATTTTCTCCCGTGGCCACATGCTTTTCTTTTCAGTCTAGCAGACAAAACTGCAACATGACCCAAATGCTGCAGTCCAAGATGGTACAAACTTATTTGAGAATTCATGTCCATTCTTTAACAACAATGGCATTTAAGGGGTTTGGGAGTGGTCAGCCAACAGTGCAGTGGATTCCTGATCACTGGAAATCCCCAAATCAAAGCTGTCCATTTTTCAGGAAGATACAGCAACATTCATCAGGCGCTAATTCAAGACTAAGCAGCTTGTGCTGTCCCAAAAGGCAGATAAAACAATTATAGTGCTCCCTTCTGATTCATCAGCTGTGAAAAATTGTTTGGGTTTTGCTATGTACACAGCAAGGCATAGTTAGGAGTGCTGCCAATAAAGCCCTTCCTCAGTTTAAACCGTTGCTCATCTCTTACCAGGGGTTAAAAAAAGTATCAGTGGAAGAGCTGGGCCTGTCTTCCTGCTGTAATGCTGCAGCAGCTCTGATGGGGAGAGTGCAATGCCCCTGCATGGAAAAACTAGTTAAAAAATGCATTTTCCCCATAGAAAAACAGTGCTAGGCAAAACTAACTCCAGATTCAAAGGAAGGGAAAGAAAGGGGAAGCTCTCGTGAAAGCAGCAAGTCACCTACATGCCAAACAGCTGCTTTGAAGTAAAAAAAAGTCATTTTGGTATCTCATGAACAAAATCCAGCACCTTTGCATGGTGCTCAGAACCAGAAAGGGTTAATCCAGCTGTACCCCAAGACAGGCAGTCCCTGCCCAGCAAGTGGCATCTCCGGGAATGAAGTCATTAGCGTAACCGTACAGATCATTCTTCCAAATGTGAAGAATGTGAGTAATTCTCTGGCTTCAGCCAATTATGACCTGCCAGGACTATCATAACAGCCCATAAATAATGTGTAACAAAATCATGGTAATGAGTCTTCTAGAAGAAAATTAGATCCTCTGTGTCTTAACTCCATAAAATTACTTTGCTTATAAGGGCTGCCTCCGTCATTCCCAGCACTTTCCATTGCTTCAGTGGCCATCTCAGAAATGGATGTGACTTGGCCAGGACTCTGTTGGTCCTGGTAGCTGTGCATTCATCAGATTTGTTCTTACTGGTTTGGCTGTTTCCTCTTTAAACCAGACATAATCACTGCTTAACTCGACTTTCGAATGTTTCCACTGATAAAACGTATTTACTTATTCAGACCTTGCCGATTCCTTTAACTGTTTCAACACATCCTTGGCAGGCCTGGGACATTGTACTGTCCCCAGATAGCTGGGTCTTTGTCAGAGGAAACAGCTTCCAAACAGAGTACAAGGTAGAATTTAAGTTTTGGGGACACTTCTGTTTCACTTCCTCACCTAAATCCTCCCAAACCCTAAGTAAGAAGGAAAAAAGAATGAAGAAAAATCAATGTTACATCAGCATTTTCAGAAAAGATGCTTTTCTCGAAGATTTTACAACTGTGTCTCATCAGAAAAGTTATTGTCAAATCACTGTGCAAGTGTAATGGACTCACACCTTGGTAAAACACTAGCATCACTTACAAAGACTTCTATAAGTATGCAGAAATTCATTCCCCTTAATACAGAAAGGCTTGCTGGGAACTTTCCAAAGGAGATATATACCCCATGATATGGGAAGTGTTATTGTATCAGTCCTGGTGAAAGACAAAGATGCTTATAAGTGGAGAGATTTGTTTTCTGTTTCTCCATTAACTATAGCAGAGTAACCATCAATGTTACAGTAACTTGCCTAAATGATGTAATTCTTCCAGCTGATTGCAATGATCAAATGGATTTTATGAAGAACAGGTTTCCTGCTTACAGCAGAGGGATATTTCATGTGCTTCACCAAGTCAGTTATTAGGTGTTTCAATACCAGGCTGAGCCCTGACAGATAGAAGAATGGTCTGACTATTACCAAACTGTGTCCCTAAAGTATTGAAGTCTTTTGCAATTCCACCTTGCCTTTAAAGTGAAAAATGAAACGTTTTCAGGCGTATTTCACCTGAAAGAAAGAATAGGCTGCGTTGCTCCTTTTACCTTACCCTCGACTGAGGCACAGTTTATCTGTTGGTACTCTGGCATCAGAAGCCTACAAGTCAGAAGTTGCACAAATGAAAAAGCTAGCATGCAGAATTTGTTTAGTTCTCACAGTCCCTCCTTCCTCTCTCCATCTCCCTGTTAGAAGTAACAAGCCAGCATGGGGAATTACCAGGGTATGACAGATAGCTTGGAAACGTGGAAAACCTGCAGCTGAATTTATGCACTGACATCACCTTTATCTGCTGTAATGGAGAGAATTAGGCATATTGAATCGCTCACTATACAGATATGGAATTTTGAAAACCCTTACTGTTGCACAAATGTTGACAGGATATTTTATTTACTGCATCATTAAAGGTTAAAGAGACTCATTCTCCAGAGGATTCATTTTTTCAGCCCTTAATATCAATTAAAGCTAATTTCAGCTCTACCCTAATGATTAACATAAAATATGGAAAAAGCTCTAACTGAGCATTTCTGTTCATTACTTCAATTCTCTTGTATTGCTAGGGCACTTTATAGGTACTGATGCAGCTTTATATCACCCACGACACAGCTAATTTTCCCCTCTGAGCTTTTTTGTTACTGAACATTTGAAGATGATGCAAAGATGCACAAAACACCTTTGATGACATGGATCAAAGTTTTTATTTAACCGGTTCATAGTTGATGATCAGTGACGTTCTCTATGGGCTTTCCTACATGGCTGGGTACAATGTCTAGATACAAATTTATTTTGTTACATGGCCTACAGCTTCTGTGTCATATATATAATGTATAAACATACTTTGATATATTTGTGCAGCCAGAAGTTTGCAAATGGAGTAGGGAGGACAATATAACTGTTCAAGGGAAAATGAAAAACCTTGCCTGCCACTTATGAACTGAAGCCAGTCTAGTACAGCTGGTTGCATTTAGCCATCTTTGCTTGGCAAAATACTAGTTCCATCAACACACCGCAGAGTGCCCAGAAAAATAAGTTACAGTCTATCCCCTGGACTATATCAGGGCTTTGTGCAGCCCAGCTGAGAAGGCACATGTGCCACCACACCGCAGCTCCCCCATCCTGGGGCTGTCCAGCTGGTTTTGCTCTGGAATCGTAGGTAATAGGACTGGAAAATACTTTTGGAAATTAGATCACACAGACCAACTGCCAGCATGGCGAGCTGAGCCTTGCACTAACTTGCCCCGAGCTTGTCTAACCTTTTCAGAACTTGTCTACTTGTATCCTAATTTTAGGGTATTTATTGTTAACAAAAACACTAATCTGGGATCGATCTGTATCCAAAGGTCACAGCAAAAGCCAGAGGGAAAGTGAGGAGCAATACAGATGCTCCTAAGAAGGTCAGCTGCTGCCACTCAGGCTGCTCTCTTGTGGTAACCACACATCAATCAGCCCACCAGTAGCCTTAGCAACATCCATGGAAGTGAGCAGATGTCTGATGCTCCCAATAATTATAACAGACTCCAGTAGAAATCAGCAGGATGTAGAAGCCAGGGACATGCATTTGTAGATTCCCCTTGCCAAGAAATGAAGTGTTTCCCATGCTGGCTGTCGTACTCTTCTGTCCTGTCACATTTAGCTCTGGCCCAGGACTCCATACTGAGCTATGTGCATCTTCTCAGACAGGTCACTGAACCCACCACTCTTGTTTTTCCTCATCTTTTCAAGACTGCAGGTGGCTTTCTGCTTCCCCCTCCTGAATTTTCATGTTTAGCTTTCAATGACTGGAATTCATTTGGCTGGGAGTAAGTGAAACAGCTCTCTTAAGTGGAAGAGCTACCTAATAAAGTTTTAATGGAAGATATTATTTCTGTTCTTTACATTACATTAAAAGCCAGTCAGGAAATGAAAGCCCAGGAGGGTTAGGCGTGTTGGAAACACTCAGCAAGATAGTCTTTTCTTCAGGGAGTTCACAGTCTAAATGTTGTCCTAAGAAACAGAATGTGCAGCAAACAGACAGCTTCTGCTATTACAGACTTAGCAAGCATGTGTGGATAGATATAGCTATAGATGTATCTATACACACACACATGAGTGTGCATATATATGCACACAAAGGGCAGAGGGGTATCTATTTTGTCTTTGGAGGGACTGTCCAGTGCTGGGTCTGGTATCCACCTGGGCAGTGTCTGGGGTGAGAAGCTTAGTGCCTAGACCATGGCATAGTGCATTTACCTGCTCTGCACCACCAAGGTGTACAACTTCTCTTTACCAGCAACATTTAAGTACCAAACCCACTGCCATCTTCAGGGGCTTTTCTGTGTGACTCAAATAGAATTGGTCAGTTTGGGCTCTTCACTAACCCACAACCCGAATTTAAGAAACCTCCTCACCACCAGTTCCAGCTGTTATTTTCTTGCTGTGCTAAGCTTCTGTGCAACAACAGCAAGAGCAATTACAGAAATCTGTTTTCAGTAGCAATAGCAAAACTGAGCAGTTCTCAGCCTCCCCATGGAGGGGCAGTGACATTCAAGCACATATCAGGAAAGACGATTAAAATGGGTCAAGAGAGTACTATAAATTTTTGAAACATTGGCCTTTGAGTTTAAAAAAAGTTGACCTTTCAAGTCTTGGTTGGCTGAGAGGGACCACATTTAGTTATTGATGTTTAAGATGGTTTTGTACCAACTTAGAAAAATAGTATTCTTTTATTCTTTTAAGATGGAAAGCAGAGATTTACACTGTCAGCAACACTGAGAACTAAGAAGTGCTAACACTTCAAAATCTTCCCTCAGGTAAAGTATCCAAGCACTTTCAGTCTGTGGATCTGGGCTATTTCAGATCCCACCCTTACACATACTTGTCCCTAACCCATGTTGCTAACCTTGAAGAGATGGCTCTCAACACATCCAGGCAGAGCTTGGGTCCCAGGACCTGCTGTAGACCTCAGGGCATCAGATGGGTGAACACTATACAGATATTCATTAATGGCTTTCACAACTTCAGGACCCAGCATTTATCAGCACTTAGGTTTATGTGGAGAATGTCATAGAGAAGTAAAATCATCCCAAATAGAAGTCCACTGTCCTCTTTAGTGTCCAGTGCAAGAGGTCTTTTGCTACCATTTATCTTACAAAGGTCTTGATCTGAAGTGACAATGGGTGACAAAGGTCCAGCCCTGGAAGTTAGTAACTTATCACCAGTAAGTTTGCAGGCAACACCAAGTTGGGCGGGAGTGTTGATCTGCTCAAGGGTAGGAAGGCTCTGCAGAGGGATCTGGACAGGCTGGATCGTTGGGCCGAGGCCAATTGTATGAGGTTCTACAAGGCCAAGTGCCGGGTCCTGCACTTTGGTCACAACAACGCCATGTAATGCTAGAGGCTTGGGGAAGGGTGGCTGGAAAGCTGCCCAGCAGAAAAGGACCTGGGGGTGTTGGTCAACAGCCAGCTGAGCATGAGCCAGCAGTGTGCCCAGGTGGACAAGAAGGCCAAAGGCATCCTGGCTTGTACCAGAAATTGTGTAGACGGCACAACCAGGGCAGTGATCGTCCCCCTGTCCTTGGCACTGGTGAGGCAGGCTGCACCTCGAGTACTGTGTTCAGTTTTGGGCCCCTCACTACAGGAAAGACATTAAGGCGCTGGAGCGTGTCCAGAGAAGGGCAACGAAGCTGGTGAGGGGCCT
>VYZV01035597.1:149393-161225 GCA_013401275.1 Pandion haliaetus | reverse complement strand
TTTAGATTGGATATTAGGAAAGATTTCTTCACCGAAAGGGTTGTCAAGCATTAGAACAGGCTGCCCAGGGAAGCGGTTGAGTCACCATCCCTGGAGGTATTTAAAAGACATGTAGATGTGGCACTTTGGGACATGGCTTAGTGGTAGACTTGGCAGTGCTAGAGTAGCTAGGTTGGACTGGATCTTAAAGGTCTTTTCCAACCTAAACAATTCTATGATTCTATAATCACCACCCCAAGTTGAACATAATCAAAAGCTGTTTTAAACTAGCAAAAGGCAGACTTCAAAATGCCAGAGCATAAATCTTCATAGGGACCCAGCAGGCCCGAAGGTGGAAGCAATCAAGTTGCTGCAATAAGAACACAGTGCTTCAAAAGACAGAAATCTGCAATGGTGTCCAACAAGAAGCCATCACAGGGAAGTGGTTGGACCCACTGCTGTGTTAACCCAGCTCTAAGGACAGCAAGAACAATAAGAAATTAAAATGCACGGTCACAAAACCCAGTGCACAACAACTTCTGGCATCGGTTTGTTTTGTTTATTATGAAGCCACATCGGCTTTGTGTTGATTTTTCTGCCTTCTCTCTGCTTGCTGGCAGTAGCTCTAGAGAAGATCTTTGGCATTTTGCTAAAAGTTTCAGATATTGGTTTCCTTTGCAGCACCTGCTCCTTTGTGAGATGATAGAAGCTACCTACAGGCTCCCTCCCTCACTATATGCTGCAGCTACACAGCTTATTATTTGCCACATTTACTTAATAATCACCAAAATGCTTGGGCTTTAAACTTTGTTGCCTCTGCCCATCTCTGTATTGGCTCTCAGGTAGACTTTGAGACCCAGCAGCCAGCCCCACAGGGCTGTTCAGCCCCAGAGGAACAGTCCCATCTAATTCACCCCTGAAGCCACAAGCGAGGAAAATAAACCCATCGATCAGCTTCTCCTTTCCTCACTCCTCATATTCATAGCTGAAAGAGCAATGCAGGAACAGCACTCGGCTGAACACATGTCTGTGTGTGACCCACACGTGCCTCTGTCCCAGGGCAGTAATTGCCCAGGCAGACTAATCTCCAAAGTCCTAAGCTTTTCCTGACAAATAGCTGCTGAAATTGTTGTCCATTTGAGTATTCATCTTTCATTTGTAATTTCATTTTAAATCCATTTTTGCAGGGTTTGCTGGCCTTCAACCAAAATTGCTTTCAGAAATATGGGAAATCTGAGGGTGACTATTTTTCCTGGGGAAGCCTTATCTCACTGCAGTTCCTAAAGCACAGCCAACCACCTAAGTGAGAGGGTGTGATTCCTGGGAAGGGTCCATCAGAAGAAGCAATCTTAAAAGCACATTATGTACTTGTTAACCTGGCCTGCCAGGTGAGAACCCCAAGTAGTTCACATTTGAAGACTTCCACTGAAAATCAGTAATAAAAAAAAAATCTGGTTTTGAGAGAAGTGGGATCCAAAAGTATTTATAACTCAGGTGGTTTCTTGGTTAAAGTTTTGTGGAAGAGGGTGTGCACAGCCAACGCTGTGCTGAGACACAGAGAGGAGGGACAGCAAGGCAGGGAGCAGCAGCTAAGCCAGCTAGAAAGGATCTTCAGCTTCAGACGCATTGCAAGCAGTAGGTGGGCTTTTTGAATAAGGAGAAAATTAATTAACTTGATGTCAAAGATCACACAGAATTTAACAAAATCCTTAAGTAAAAGATGCCAAGCGTTTCTTAGGCCTCCTGGCTCTTTCCTTGAAGATCCACAAAGAAATGTGAAGGTACTGCTCCACTTCTAGTACCACGCTGTGAGATTAGATGCTATCCTGCTATACATTCTTTTTTATAGCCCACTTTCTATTTTTATTCCTGTTCTACTGTGGAAGTGTTTGCTAATAATGTATGATAGGATGCTTTGTCATGAAAAAACCTTGTATCATTTATCTGTTTCTGAAAAGAAATTCTCAGTACAAATCTAATAAGGAAAAAAAAAATCCTATTCTAGCTCCTGTTGGAGGAAAAGGATTGATTTATGGAGAGAGATGAAAAGCACTAAGTATGTATTGCTTGGCAAAATGAGGAATTGTAGAGAACTGTCTTTATGCATTTGAAGGGTGTAAACATCAAAGAGGCAGAGAAGCTATTTAGAGCATTAGGAGGAGGCACATCTAGGAGACAAGAGCTGAAATTAAATGAACATCATTAACTTAAAAATCATACTTCTGCCTGCAAATCTATTTCCTGGTATTATTACTTGTAGCACTCTGATGAGTATAAATGAAGCTTATAGAAAAAAAAAACCCTAATCTATTTTTCATATCTGATCAGCAGACCTTACTGTAAGGTTTATAAAGCCCAGATCCTGCAGCTATTCCTGAAAATCTGGGAGAAAAGCATCATTTAAATCTCCCCTCCCACCCTTCTATTGCCAACAAGGGTTGATGAGTATGATGGATTACTTCCAACATCCCCCTGCTCCCCCATGCTCTCCAGTTGCAGCCTATGTTGCCTATCTGGGATCTGACTGATTGAAGCCATGTGGGTGTAACACCTTTTACCCCAGTGGATGGGTAAGTTCCCAATCATTAATAACCCTTCTGATAAACAACGGCATCCTTGCTCGTGCCCCACAGGAAAGCCATGCATAGTCCTACAGGATGCCCCAGCTTGTCTGCCTGGGATTCAGTTAATTGCCCACTGTCCTGAGATAAAGCATCAGGGGGAGGAAAAGCTCTGTAGGAAATAAGCATCTTTGCTCTCATCGAGGCTTTGGACTACACTTCAGAAAGCTGCTGAACATCACGCGACCCAACAACGTAGAGAGATTTCAAGGACAAAGTTTTGCTCTCCGGTAAATCAGGCTTTGCAAGCTGCCTGTGCCCATCTGCGGGAGCGGGACAGTGGCAGAGCTGTGCTGGGCTCTGTCTCAGCCAAGCCCTCCGCCACTGCGGAAGCACAGAGCACGCAAGTGCAGCGGGGGTCTGCGCATCCATATGTATGTGCTTGGATAATTGGAAATGTCATGCAGCTGGAGGCTTGCAGCCGAAAAATATAATTTGGTTACATACCTCCCTTCTGATTCCTACCAGACAGCCCAGGATAACGAGACCTGCCCCTCTCTATGCCTTCATTTCTCAAGAAGCATTTTACAGCTGACCGATGCTGACAGGGGAGGACTCCCCACTCTCAGCCTCCCCAGAGAAATCCTTCCAGAATTAGATTCCTTTTATGTTATTTTTTTTCTCCCCAGATTTTTAATTTAAGGGGTATACTGGACTCTGCTCTCGTATTAGCCACGAAAAAAGTAAAGAGGCTTTCTGGGCTCCCTCACTACCTTCACCAGCAGGAAAAGTGGTAAAACCCAGGGGGACAGAGGCAACTAAATTGCTAAGTCAGAGCACAGAGGCCACGCAGGCTGTGACTTTGCAAACGGCCTGATCCCTTCAGTCAGAAGCCAATTCATCATTAAACACAGCATTTCATGTGTGTAAATAAAAAGGAAGGAAAATGATTGCAATAAGTTTCTGATAATAGCCAAGATTCACAACTAAATGTGTGATATTTTAAGAGAAAACATATATTAATGTAAAATAAATGTGGTGCTTGTGAATGACAAGCTCCAATTTATATTCCTGATGTTTCCAGCCCTAAAGCATCATTGTAATGAAAAGTGTTCAGAAGTAAATAGGAAAGGATGAACCTCTGCATGTAAGAGGAGAATTACACTGCTTCCCATGCCCCTGCCTGGGGGCACCAGGGTCTCACACTTGTTCACATCCAAAACCATCAGATCCTAAAGGAATTGAGTTTCTGATGTAGTTGCAGCTCTGTGCAAAGCCTGTGCAGGAGGTTGAGGAAAGGTTACCTAAACCAGAGGCCAGATCTAATAAGGCTCAGGCACGGGGCTGGGGCTGGGGCTGGGAAAGGGGCACAGACGGCTGGGACAGGGCTGTCCCCATCATTCCCAGGGCAACCCCCTCCCCCTCTGCAACCCTTACAGCAAGCTCATACTTATAGAGCATGAGTCACAAAAAACCCTTAAGCAAAGCCAAGCCTTACCATGCTGGCATTAGGCGGAAAGGCCATGGAAAGGACAATGGGGGGCCAGAGTCAGGCAGGTGCATGGCTGTACTTGCACCAGAGATGTGAACTCCTCCAACTGAGCTCAGGGAGAGGACTATTGGTGCTAGACTGAGCTTAAATAGGCTCTGGGCCCATGTGTGGGGGTGGAGAGCCCAGGTTAGGCTGGTTAGGGTCGTTAAGACCTGTCAGTGCCTGGGCAGGTTCATGCTCTGCCCAAGGCTCTGAAACTCTGCCTGTCCTTGCCCAGCCATGCTCAGCAGGAGGAAATCTCTGCCTGACAATTTAGGGCCTGTCTAGTTGAGGTTTGAGTGTCTCCAACCTTGGTGCATGGGTAGGAAGCTGAAGATTATAAAAGCCCATTTCAGGCCTTAAACACTAAATCTTTGTTACCTTTTCTACCCTTTTTTCCCCAGTGTGTTTGGATCTGACAGCCTGGATGTGGCACTAGTACTTCAGAATGGGCACTGAGAAAATGAGGAACCCCAGCAACCCCTTTGTCAGGGTAAGGAGTAAGTAACTAGTTAATTTTGAAGTTATTTTTAACTTTTTCCTCTTAGCAGCAAGAGAAAAAAAAAAAAATTAAAGTAATATTTCAGCTTTCAGGTGACTGGGTCGGACTTTTGATGATCAAATTCTGTGATCATCCATACCCAGGCTTCGCTTGCTGCTTGCATTTAGCTAGGGAAGAGATCAGCTTCAGTAGTCAGCGGAATCAGTGCATGTAAGAACAAAATTGGGCCCTTCTAATATATAGCAGGTAGGAAAGACCATAACAGAGCAGCGGCTTGGCAGTGGCTCCTATGGCACGGGATGTGAGAAACGTAGGATAATTCAAGATGGTCAAAGGGAAGGAGACCATCCAACGCTCCAAGAATTTTCATGCTGGGCTTCCTCTGTCCTTTCACCTCCCCTTAATGTGAGTACAACATTTCACTGCAGGCTTTCATAAACTGCAGCAATAACTGGAGCAGAAAGGTAGTAACCTGTACAAGGGCCAGCGCATAGCTGCATTGCCCGCAGGAGAGCTGAAGAAGAAATCAGCCTGCTGTGCGTTTCCTAATGCTGCAGGCTACTGCAGAAGATGCACCATGCCAGGGCATGTGGCTTTCTAAGTGAGAGATGGGTCCCTTTATTTCAGGAGTTAATTTGGCCTGGGGCTAGTGCTATTTAGAATAAAGTTGGACTCAGTGACCTGTGGAAAGCACTTGTTCAGCACCTGGTTCAGTTAAGAGCCCAATTTGGAAACAGTAAAATCTGGATGCTCTACCAACCAGAACACGTCCAAACACTGTCAGAGTTTACTGTTGAGGTTAGGATTTTCCTGTCTCTTAATGAAATGGACTTCTGTTCTCAGGGTATCATATCCATTTCACAACATATATCACTGTCTTCTAGATGAACATCCTTTTCTAAGTCAGAGTGAAGGTGAACGTCCTCCCCAAAATCTCTGAAGCTTTTCCTGTGGTCTGTTATTAAAGCAAAGGCACACAAAAGGTACTCAGAGGTGAGGAGATCACAGAGGAGCAAGGTAAGTCTGGGTGTGGAAGCATCCAGCAGAGAAGAAGAGCTAGAAGAAGGCGGCATGAAAGACTGCCTTGTGCTGCTGGTCCCTGTGCTAGCAGGTCATGAAGATCACAGTGCAACGCATGCAGGGCACCCGCACCAAAAACCCCACGGTACACGCTAAAACACAGCCAAGACAAAGGGCAGACTGATGAATGAAGCCATTACAGGTGATGGGGGACAGAGGCACAAAGCAGAGGAGTTGCAGTGTTGCTTAATGACTCGTGTGGGGGTGTGGGAGAAGGTGGAGAGACAAAACATCCCAATCACTGTCAGCTCCTAATGGGTACAATATGCTAATTTGAAACTCAGCAGAAGGTTGCCGGCCCCAGGATAGCACAAGGAGGAGCCAGCAGCCAGCACCTCTTGTCCTCCATGTCACCGCAAATAACCCTGAACCGCCTACACGCACACCTTGGTGCTTGGGAGCACGTGGGACTGGCGGTGAGTGAAAGTGGATTTGGTTTACAAGTTCACCTTCCTCCACTGCACTGCCTTGAGCTGAGGTTTGCCGCATTAGCTGGGCCATACTGTAGCATTAATTGCTACCCAGGAATTGTATGGTGGGGATTTTGGAAGCTCACTCACCTCTGTTATCTCTCCACCTCTGTTGACTCTGAAGCTGTGGGATGGGGATGTGTGGCAGGACTGTCCGGGATGGCTTCGCTCTCCAACAGCTATGCTCAGAAATCCTCGCAGGAATCAGTCTGCGGCACCGCTGTGGGTGGCTGCGGCCTTCCTCTGCCTGGGGGTAAGTTTCCTACAGTTGACAATAAACTCTATGGGCTTAAACATGAGTCGGGAAATTAAGAAGCTAGGTTCTCATCTAAAGGCATCATGACAAAAGGCTTCATCATCACCAGGCTCCTGGAGGGAGGGCAGCAGATCTGCAATTGTTCACCCAACTCAAGTGCAGAGAGACTGTTCCTTTGCAAGGCGTGCATAGTCTTTTGCATGAGAAATTCTTGTAAGAGAAGTAATTATAGAAAAATGTGTCTCCTAACTAAAAGAAAAGGAAAGAAAAGAATAAGCATGTATGACACCACCTGGGGTACATCAATCAGAGCAGACCAGTGAAAGATAACAAGCTGGATAAACTCTTCATAGGAGCCGCCAGCTATTTATCTAAATTGCATTTCTAGGTACTGTTGAGAAACACTCTCCCTTCTTTCAAAGGACAGATGAATGCAGGAGTCCTGTGATGTCTCTTCCCCTCATCCCTTCTCACACGTCCCTACCCATCTGGGAACTACTCTCTTCTTTGGGAGCCCAGCAGCTCTTCCCTCAGGACCAAATTTACTGCTTTGGTAATATTTTGGCATCTGCTTTGGCAACGATGGGCTAATTTGAAATCCAAACACAACTGTTAACCTTTTAAACCCTATTCCAGTCTTGCACTGGATTTATACTGTTTTGTGGGTAGGAGGATATGGGGAATATGCTCTCTGCATCGTCCTCTTCATCGGGTAGCATAGCTGTGCTGCATTCATTCATCCCTTAGACCAAGAATGTTTCACCAACTGATTTAATTACATGAAGCTTATGCAGGAGTTACAGAAGGATTATCTGGGTTTTATCATGGTTATTATAGAAAATTATTATATTGTTACTATTACAGAGTTACAAAAAGTAAAGAGGAATCACAGGAAACTTGGCAAGAGCTCATTAGCAGTGTGGTACAGTCTGCAGGAGCTAATTAAAAATGCCTATACCTCATAATAACCATTTATCTCATCACAGCCTCCCTTCCCTATGTCTCTTTCTCTGGATAGAGTGAGAGGGAATGATCTCTTCTCACCGATGAATGTGTATACAGCAATACATACGGAGTAGAGCATAACACATATGGTTTTGTTCCGTGATATAAAGCCACCAGCTCTGTTCTTGCCTGCCTGAGCTATGGGCTGCCTATCCTTGCCTTGCACACAAAGCCACATTAGATGCTTAGGGATTTCCTAGAGTCACTTCGAGAAGCATCTCAGCCAACCTTGCCAGGCTGAACACGAGAAGATGGAGACAGTAACCCTAGAGGAGATGTTAGTTGGGAGATACGAAAACAGGATTAAAATGGCATAATAACACAAACATTTACACTTACTGTGCTCAAAGTCTCACAGAAGTTGCTGGTACCTCTGTTTCCAGCAATCCGTTGGTCTGAATCGCTTAATAGGAGGGCAGGATTCTCTCAGACAACAGCTGTATCTCTTCTGTAGGATCTCTCTTTCTGCATGCTTTCAAAGCAAACAAAAAAAATGACACATCTCCCAGTTAACATGTGTTATCTGGAAAGATGAAATCAAGGTGAAATTCCATTTGTCAACAGGGGTGTGAAAGCTGACAGGAGATGGATCGGAACAGGCGAACACTAGCTGTAGTATTGCCCGACAAGTCATTTCTCACACTCATGTGGCCTGGATGCAGATGGATATTCTTGAGATGACATTTGATGAACTTGTGTTCTTTTGGAGTTTGAATTGATGGGGTCTGTAGGAATAGGAGAGAAATAAATCCCAAAGGCCGTGATGGTTGCGATACCATTTTCTGTTCTGCTCCATGGTACTGGCCAGCATGGAGGAGACCAGAGCCGAGAGGCAGAGCTAGCCTGCCTTACTCTCCAGGGAAAGGAGGCTACTTCTATTTCTTAATCCATCCCAAAATATCACTCTCTTGGAAACAAATTCCTTGTCATATTTACTCTTTGCACACCTCTTCAGTAAAGCAGATGGAGTGGATGCTGAATAACAAAATCCTTTAGCCTGCTCCAGCTGAAGTCAGATGTAAAATCAACCTCAGCAGTGCTGAGATTATGCTTCTCATGACAGCAAGGACCAAGTCTGAAGTCCGCTGGCCTCCAATGCAACCTGGCTGATCCTCAGTCCTCCAAGACACTGCCTGTCTGTCCAAGAATTTACAATCTCTTGGCCAACTAAAGGCGGCTCCCCTTTCCCAGCCATCTCTGACACTGGTTGACCATGGTTTTACTGTGTTTCTTTGATCAGGTAGAGTTCATGTCCGTAACCTGAGGCAGAAGCCAGAACTATTTTGCCCCAAGCCATATATATTTTTATTGTTCCATCCTAAGGAGAACCTCTGTTAGCTGTCCTATTATTAGTATTAGTATTAGTATTATTGCTTGTGAACATAGGTGATCAGATAAGTAGTGCCTGCTCTTAACCAGCATATACAGTTGGGCCTCCTTGGCAACTGGGAGCACTTTTTCTTGAAAATGATCAATTAAACCTCACCACTATGCCCATTGGGCAGGCTTGTCTGACACTCAGAACAGAAAACCAGGTACTGAAAATCCTGGCACTTGCCCCAGAAATATCACTCTCTTCTTGAAAACAATATGAGAAAAATCAGGATTTTGTTCCTACAACTTCTGTGCACTTTCCCCCTTTCAGCTTTCCCTGCCAAACTCCATCCTCAGATGCATTCCTGCCTGAAACTGTGTTGTATCAGCCTGTCTCCCAGACATCCTCTGCTTTCACAGGCAGTTTCAACCGCACACAGCAGCCCAGCTGCTGCCCCAGATGGGGAAATGTCTTTTCACAACAGCAGCAGTCAATAAAGTTCATGGTGGGTGAAACAACCCATGACTCACTTCCATGGCTTTTCCAGGAGATGCTGGAGACAGAGGAGGGACATTGAACTGAACTGAGATTTCCCAATACAGAAAAGAGTCGAAGAGCTGTTATATTGTTCGGGTGACCAAACATGGGTCATTTCTAAACCTAGGGCATGCTGTTCTCCCCCCTGAAATCAGATTATCTACTAAACCAAACCAAAAAGAAAATTCCTGGTGAAATCAAGCTGGGTCAGCTTTCCTGAAATTAGGACAGTTATGAGGGGCATGAACTTATCTCCCCTTTGAGTTTATCTGTCCTTGTACCTGGGACCAGACTGACAAAAGAGGCAGGAGAGAGCGTATATCCCATCAGATCCTGTCCTCTGAGAATGTCCCTGGGAACCAAACAGGGATGCCATGCTGCAAAATCTCACCTGAAAAAAAAAAACCACCCCACAAGTCTGATGAAAAATCTAGATTTTCTTGTGGTAAATTGCTAAAATAGTAGTTAAATGAACGATATAAGTTGTTTCAGAATTAGCAGAGATAAACACAGTAGCATAAACTGTAATACAGGCTAAGAAAGGCAATAATGTAATCTGCAGGATTTTACATGTATTCAGTGCATGTAGCATGAGGTGTCTTGACATACACACACAGTGGAAATAAGCTGAAAGGAAGAAAGTGCACCTAGTGGTGAGAAATTAGGAGACAGAAAAAAGGGACGCGGATTAGCCAGCACTAGTGTTGCTTTCAATCACTGGGTTCCCTATAGAAATTAAATTGCTTGACTTGTACCAAGTTACCCATTATCAATACATGCCGTTGCTTTCATCCCTCACTTTCCAGGGCAGGCGGCAGCAATGTCCTTGTGTTGCAGCCTTGGCTACATCATAAAGGGGTTAATTTGCTTTCACTCCCCATCTCTTTAAATATAACTTATAAATCTGATTGTTTGCTTGTTTTTATCACAATACCTGTAGTTCTTCCAGAGAAAATACACCCCGCACCAACACAGTGCAGTTTTCCAAAGTGAAGTTTAATCCTCCTTTAGCAAGTGTAATGGTCACAGGTTTTAAACCTTACAATGAGGACAATAAGCTATTATTGGCCACAACATAAAAGCAAAAGACAAGCCCTCACAACCCAGAGCCTGCAGCTCCAAAATATGGATGTAACATGACAAACTTACTTACATATATATGTAATCCTTTGTATAGCTGTCATATATACATATGGTATTTTTATACATATAAATATGTATACATACATACATATACATACAGTTGAAGTGGCCACAAATGATATCTGAGAAAAATAAGTCTCTGTTTTTCATTACCACCTGTAATTCCACCTGGGCTCATTACTTCTTTCACTGAAGTAATGAATAAAGGAATAATTCTCCCTAAAAGCTGTGCTGCATATTTCACAGCTTGAGCACCAGTCTGGCACATCAATGGAGCACTGGGACGGGTGTTAGGAGTGGTTAGATCCAGGTATAGATGAACTTTCCTCTGTACCCCAAATTTAGAATAAACCCAACAGTTTTAGGAGATCTACATTTCTTTTCATGCCGTAAGCCAGACCAAACTGTAGCTGGGGGGAGGCTGCAAGCATCTGGAGGTCTTCCGGAGGCCAGCACTCAGCATGAGCTGGAAACTTGGCCTTGTGTCCCTGACTAAGCCCAAAATAGTTTGTCCGTGGAGACTACCTGACCTCCGTGCTCCCTTCCTAACTCTGTGTATTTTATCTGATGGGCTTCACGGGATTTCCTCCAATTATTGCAAAGGCCTCTGGAGATACATTCAAAAGGATCCTGAATGCCTGTAAAACCTCTCCCTGTGAAGTCAGCCTGCAGAGAAACTTCATGGAGGAGATGTAAATCTTGGGAGGTTTTATAGCAGCTCTTCCAACATCTGTAATTCTTGTATCAGCAAACACTTTACATGTTGCTCTGGGAGCAGGGTGTAGAGAAGGGAGAGTTATTTCAGAAAGCAACTACTTAATATCTACAGCTCTACATGACAGCCAAAAAAATGTAATCCCAAATAACTTTCCTAATTCAAACTGTATTAAAATGTGTGTATATATATATATATATATAAAGTAACAACATTTCACTCACACGGTCATTTTCCACTGGCAGGTCATGGATAAACTCTCAATCACATCCAGATCCTGCTGTGCTACAAGGAATGCTGGAATAGTTAAATATTTGTGCTGGCTCTCTTCAGTGGTTTTCCTTCCTAAAAAGAGGAAAATGATTGCCGTGTTCTGGATGCAAAGGAGGTGTTTGAGTTAAAAGCAGAGCTGCACAAGTGGTTTTACTGGGTGGTAACAGAGGCAGCAGAATGTGAATGAAAAATGAGGGAGTGGGAAGAGAGTTTTGGTGCATGTTGGTATTTTGATAGCATACCTAATTTTGGCCAGAATAAAAACTCAGCCTGCTTTAGTTGCAGCGAGGTGATGGGCTCGTAGCTGTGGTGGTTTAACCCCAGCCAGCAACTAAGCACCACACAGCCACATGCTCACTCCCCCCCCACCCAGTGGGATGGGGGAGAGAACTGGAAAAAAAATAAAACTTGTGGGTTGAGATAAAGACAGTTTAATAGGACAGAAAGGAAGAAAATAATAATTAC
>VYZV01035597.1:103618-149298 GCA_013401275.1 Pandion haliaetus | reverse complement strand
CCACTTTGGGTCAGCTGTCCTGGCTGTGTCCCATCCCAACTTCTTGTACACCTCCAACCTTCTTGCTGGCTGGGCATGAGAAGCTGAAAAATCCTTGACTTAGTATAAATGCAACTTAGCAACAACTGAAAAACATCAGTGTGTTATTAAAATTCTTCTCTTACTGAATCCAAAACATAACACTATAGCAGCTACTAGAAAGAAAATTAACTCTGTCCCAGCCGAAACCAGGACAGTAGCTTATCCTACAAAACCCGAACGTGTTTTGTATAAAGTGTGCCGTAGCAATGAGAGGAATCAATACAGAGATGCCTCTGCGTGTGTGTGATTTATATTAAGACTTAGTTGATGACTTCTCGTCATTTGAAAGAAATGTTCAGCCTCAGTGCTTGAAATTATCCAGCTGCAGCTTTTTGTACTCAATCCAATCTCCAGTTAATTTGATCCTTCATTTATCTTGAACAAAGCCTCCTAATAAAAACATTTGTATTACAAATGATACACTTGATCAATGGGATTGCTTTAGGCAAGTGTTTGATAATTTGAACACTAGCTATAAAAAGTTCTCATTTAATCAGTGTAGGTGGCCAAAATTTGGAGCAAGAGAAAGCCCCAAACCTGTACATCACTAAACAAGCCAGACTACAATTAAATATCAGGTTATTTAGATGTTCTTACCAAAATTACTGTTAGAACTGGCTAGTGTAATCTGTGTGATATTAGCCCTAATTATTTTCAGTAACACGATTAATTATTTAGTTCACTCAAAGTGACAAGAATGGAATGAATCAAAATAAGAAGCTGGATGGGTAGGGAACTATTAATTTTCTTTCAATCCTGTAATTCCTTTGGTCAAATCAACGAGCTAAATACACAGATGGGAAAATCCAACGCACATGAACAGTATCCAGGTCCCATGCAGGTCAGCAGATGATATTAGACCCTTTGCAGGGGCTGGGAAACTGCCCTTGGGAGCATTCAGGTCTGCTGCTTTTCCGAGATGACTTTTCAAACATACGAGAGCTTCAGGGTCACGGGCTGCTGCTATGGGTGGTACGTTCTCCCCCCCAGGCTTGGGTCTGAAGTAGGAAACATTATCCCTTGGCAGCCAAAGTGGATTTCTGCTTTATTGCATCTGTTGCTATCCCTAGATGCTTTGAGAAGCAATCATGGTGCCTGGAATTTTGGCCTGTGTTTATTTTCATTAACGGTGGTATTAATCAACATTTTCCTCTGGTCTCCACAGACTGCTCAGGGATGCTCTTGGAAAGCAAAGACAAATTCCAGGTCAGGACTCCTGTTGTTTGCTATTACTATATGTGAAAAGTGAAATAATTCCTCTCTGCTCAGATTTCTACATGAACACACTGAAAAACTACTAGTAGCTGCAGCATCCCTCCTGCACTTTGGTCGAAGAGCTTTACCAGCTACCAGCAGATGTATTACGGAAAAAGTTCAGAAGGTCTAAAAAACGTCCACAGTGTACATCAGGCTATTTTATTTTCTTTCTTCAACCCTTTAAAATCAGCATTTTTAGAACTTAATTTAAAATGGAAGACCAGGAAGCAGCGCGGTGAAGACTCTCTCCTGTCACATCATGCACCAAGTTGTACAACACAACAGCCTCAAATCTCTTTCAATCCATCACTTATTTCCCTCTAGAAACTTTTTTTCGTTGTATTGTCTTTGACTGTTATTTACTTATTTGTTTAGTTGACTTCAAGGGACATTTCTCCTGGCTGGATAAAGACATTTAATAAACAAATACATGGAAATATTTTTGATAAAGCTGCAGAAACAGCCAGTGCACTGGGTCCCCGTGGGCAGGTAATGCTTTGTGTCATCCAGCAGCCACCGCTCTGCTCGATTAAGGAGCAGCATTTTTCACAGCCGGTGCGGCTGCTACAACAACAGGCCCCAAGCAGCGGCGAGGACCAAAGCGGGAGGAATTAAAGGGCTGCTCAAGGTTCCACAGGGCTCTAAGGACTCCCCTGGGGAGGATAAAAAAGAATTAGAAAGGGCTTTTATTGACGAGGATATGTGGCTTGTGCTTTGATACGCACACAAAGGAGAGTAATTGTAAGTAGGGGGAGGAAGGTTCTCCATGGCTCAAACTATCATTTATACCCTGTGGAGAGTTAAAAAACCCCTCAGCTGAGAACTTGGGTAGACACTCTACCTCTTGTAGCATTTTACAAGCCACCCCAAAAGGCCCAAGGCCCAGACAAGGACTACTAAACAGACAGAAAGGATTTATTATAAAGCAGCAATAGATAACGAATATTTCCACCCCCCCACCCCCCACCCCTGTTTCAAATAGCTCCAGGTCTCCCACAGCACCCTGAGACACCGAGAGGGAAAGATGTGAATTGCTGTCAGCAAAACCTATTCTGCAAAAAACCCACCTTTGGGTGAGTCTGCAGCTGCCGAAGGAGATGCAAACGCGGCGGAGGATCTGTGCAGTGTCTGGAGAGGAGAGCATCTGCTTCGAGACACCCTGACGTTTACTTTGAGTGAGAAATCATCGCTCTAGCTGTAATACTTCACGAGCAAGACATATCAAGTGAATAGAATCCACTAAAATGAGATCGTTAGCATAACCGAATATGTTCTTCTTCCCTTCAAGAATGAAAAATATGAGTAATTCCCTGGCAAGGCCCAATTACAGCCTGCCAGCACTAGCACATGGGTTATATCTATTATGAAATAATAAGATAACATTAATAAGATTCCCAGAAAGAACATTAGACAGCCAATCTCCTAACAGCATACAACCAGTCTAACTATTCAGGCTGTCTCCTGCCTGCATAGCTCCACACTCGCCAGGTCTTTCTTGCCATCTTCAGTGGGAAAAGTTCAGGTCTACCAGCTTTTAAGCAGGAGGCTCCGAGTGGGAAGCGGGATGAGAGCTCTGGGAGTACTGAGAAACACTGAGTAGCTGCTCTCTTTTAAGGAGTTTCAGTATCAGGCATAAACGTGAGAGCTACAGCAAACAATCACACAGCTCGTGAAATGTTACTGTAGATGCAGAGCGATGCCGGCAGCTGTATATTGGGTCATTAACCTGAGTGCACAGGCATGGCTCAGACACGTGCTAGCAGTGCTTCCAGCCTCTTGCTCTGGGAGCGGCCGAATAACCCTTTTTTAGCCCATTTCCTTGCATCCTGACGCTCATGACCCTGCACGCACACACAGCATCCGGATTTGTTTCAGGGGCGTATCAGCACAGGCAAGGAATGGGGCGCATGGTCTTTCGGATAACTATCACCCCTCCTTCCTGAGATACCTATGGAGGTAAGCTTAAAAAAGAAAAAAAAAAGAAAACACAAAAAGACATACATATAGTTGAGGTAACATCACACATTGCTCAGAAGCCTGGCAGGACAGGAGGCAGCTGAGATTTCTAGCACTATAATTTAGCAAGATGCATCTCAGGCACTGGCAAGGAGCATCCAGCTCTCCAGGACCAAGGACACATTGATACCAGCAGTCAGACACTGCGAGTTTGGCAGGTGGCTTAATTGGCTCCACAGCCTCACCGGCCCTTGTCGGGGAAGGGAAGATGCCGAGTCTCAGCACAGAGGGCTGTAATGAGGATTAATAAGGCGTGTGAAGACGCTCCGTAATTGTCCGGCTGGCTGTTTCCTTTGCACCTTATGTTATCATTTATGCTCATGCAAAGTGGCTGTAAAATGCTCCAGGTCTGATTCAATATAACTCTGCAGACTCTTCATACAGGTGTAAATTGCTCTGTGACTTTCAGGGCAATGTCTAAATGCAAAATAATCTGATCATCTCTGTTGTCTTTTTTTTCCTTTTGTAAACTCCTCTGCAGCCAGTTGAACATTTTAATGCCCAGTAAGATACAAAATACCAGGTATTTCATGCATGAGCTTACTCCTCAGAAACAGAATTTGCAGTGCTGGCTCCAAGGATGGCTGGAGCTGCAACAAGATGCTGGAGCTGGGCCACCAGCATTGTGGTCCTGTGGGTTGGCCACTGCCCACAGCCATAAGACCAAGCAGAGGAACATTCATCTCATAAATCTCAGGGGCTGGTGCACAGTGACAGCGAGTCTGAACCCAGGAGAAGCCATGAAAAATGAGGTAACGACATAATTTTGGAGGGAATGGGCAAAAAACAATGCCTGACCTTACCCAGCCATAGGAAAAAACAACTGCAGACCTATGGCAGCTGTAAAATGAGCATGAACTAAAATGTATGAGCTGATATTACAGGGAATAACCCTTAAGAGGTGGAAGGCTTTGATAGACGCACTCCTACAGGTAGCTTCAATCCCTGGCAGCTGCAAGGCTTCAATAATGAATGTCAGACTGCTGGCCAGCTGTGAGGGGAATAAACATCTATTGGCCTTCATTGGAAGTAGCATCAGTTTGACATATGACGTTCAAATGATATGAACTTTAAAAGTGTGGCTAAATGACTGCTGTTTGACTTGAAGCCTTGAATTCACCGAAGCAGCATCGCAGCCATTTACCTTAGTTCTGTGGGGGATTGAATCACTGGACTTCAAAATGAAAGATCAAAGTGTTTCTGCAAATTCAGTCCATGGTATGTCGTGTGTCCAGCTGATAGAGTACGTGCACCTGAGTGATTAGAAGGGTAAAGATGAGGTCCTTCTGTTGTTGTGTCCTTTGACTCTGGAGATGACTGCTGCTGGCACTCATGGGACTGAGGAACCCCAGAGGTGTCTCTGTGCGACAGACAGATGGGGAGAGCCTGGGGAGGGAGGAAGAAATTTGGGACCATGGGATGGAATGGGGTGAGAAAAAGGGGTTGTCCCCACCTGGTCCTGGCCCGTGGTCCGGCAACCCCTTCTCCTGGTATCCTCCACCTCCTCCACGCTGGTGGGCCCCTCTTCAAGGCTCTTCTGCATTTTGCCTTGCAGGACACCAGCCCAGCCTGCGCTGTGTCCATCACCAGCTTGTTTTTGAGTTGTCTAAGAAATAAGTGCTGCAAAGAATTTACCTCTCTATTTTAGGAGACCTTGTTATGCACTTGTTACATTAGCCTGTTAGCTTAATACTAGCAGTCACAACACTTTCATAACCTACCTGCTGAAGTGCTTTTGCTTGCAATCCTCACACTAAAACAAGAGCTCAGGACCAAAGCGGCTGCAGGAAAAAAATCACTGCTTCCTGACCTTTGGGCAGACTCTGTGGGCTGATTATTCCATTGATTTTAACCGAATGGAGCATTCAATAAGAGTGTCTGGAGGCCTGTCTCTCTTCAGCAGTGGGTCCAGTACAGCACCAGCAGCAATAATACAGACAACCTCTATGCAAGCTTGGGTCAGGGTCAGGAAAGCTCCAAGCATCTTGCAAATTGTGGCAGGCACGACCACTCTACCCGGGACTGGCCTGAGACCTCCCGCTCGCCAGCTTGCACAGTGATGGGAGAGGACCGAGAGCTAGCAAAGCACTCGAGCATGTTAAGCCTGGCAGCGATACCACTTCAGTGAGTGAGCACCATGTTAAGTGCAAGTAGGTGCTCTCACTTGAAACCAGCCTAAATAATTGGCAGCATGAGCGAACGGGCCCAGATCTGAATGATGCAACTTGGTGGTGGACTACCCTTACAGAAGGAGCTGTTGTTAAGCTGAAGTTATGTTTGCATTTAGGAAGCAGTGCTGTGCTATAGGAGGGGAATACGCAGAGCAAAGGAGTTGATGCTGAGGGCCCTATATTCATCCTGTATGTTTTTTAGGAGGAGTAGAGGACTTGCTTCAAGCTGTCAGCAGCTGGAACATGTTAGATGAGCTCCTAAAGCACTTCTGCTTTAGTGCCATCCAAAAGGAAACCCATTTGCTCGCTCTGTGACCGTGCTGTGATCTGAATCAAAGTATGGCATAAGGTGGACGCACACCAAACTTCACTATTGCCTAAGGGCAAATAATCTTTAAAACAATTTTATGTGAGGTAAACTGAGGCACATGGCTGTTGAAGAGCCCAGCTTTATTTCCCTTGGGCTAGGGGGGAACATGCTTATTACCTCTGGAAATCAGACTGGAAAGGGTTCACATAGAACAACCCCCAGATAGCTGCTCAGTCTGGAATAAAGCCAAGAAACAGTGTCCTGTGTGCTGTGCCTGCTGGAAAACTCACTGTATCTGAGCGATTCCCCACTGCAAGGTTCCCCCCCAGCCACCCCACAAAGCCAAAATCTGACGGCAAACCTCCCTCTAAGACAAGCGGGAACTAATGAAGGTGTGCACTTTCTGCTCTTAAGCTTGACTGAATTCAGCAAAAGGAAGCTGAGATTTGGCACACTTCAGCATTGTTCTGTTCCTTGCCAGAATCCTGTGCAGATGCTGGGAGATAAAACAGTGCTGTGTATTCACTGGTCGGTCTCTCCGCGGGTACATCGGTGTTGCTGGTTGCTGCAGCCTGCTCACCCGTCTTGTCGGTACGGGGTGCCATCAGATGAAGATGCCTTTGAACAGAGATGAGAGAAGCTGAAATCCTTTGACACCTGCAAGTGAACTGTATATTACCAAAATGTTAAGCAGCTTTGTGAGAGAGATTATCCTGAAGGATGTTTTCTGTAGTGTTGACATTTGTATGTGAGTGATTAATTCCAACACAGGCGTGGAGTAAGGAGGCAAAAACCTTCCCTTGCTGCCACCAGGCAAGCTACGGCCTTCGCTTCAGCAAGGTTATTAATTCATCCTGACCTATGACACTGTGTGTGACTTTGTCACCCTCATCTTCATGGTCACCTCTCAAGGCAGAGACCTGAGGATTTTCCATGCCCGTTTTTATAAACTGCTGTGACAGTGCAGGCACTTTTCGGCTGTTTGTTCTCCAGGGGTATGACTGCTTCTATATTTTGTCATTCTCCCCTGAGATGTGCCATCACAGTCAAACACAGTGCCATGGCTTTAAAAAAGGGGACAGTAAGAGCTGAAAAAGAAGATGAATTGTCACTTTTGTACATTGGTGGCAGAAAAGAGCCACACTGCTGCAGGTTACGAAGGCAGAAGGGGAAGCTGTGGCTGCCTGAGCTGCTGGGAATTTTCTGACCCTCCCACCCAGTTCATTGGTGACTCTCTAGGGAAGCAGCCTTACTCTTCTCTTACACTTCCAATCAAGGGTGTCTATAGCTGGGGAATTTAATCTGCTGCAGAAAGGTTATTATGGCTCTTTCAGGGTTTTCTACTCAATTCCTAAAAAGTACAGGAAAAAAAGTATAAAAAGATTATATAATAATATATGAATATCTATCTCTATATAAAAGAATATAAAAGAAATAGAAACACTGCTATGTAGTGAATAAAGTTCCTAAGCCCAATTTTGCAATAGGAACCACTTCACACCATCAATTACTCTCCTCAACCACTTATTTTGGACTGTTGTATCTTAAAGTCTGCACCTCCAGAAGCAGCTTTTACTACTGATGATACACTTACTGATTCATTCAGGATATAATGAGTTTTCATCCCGCAGGAATCCAAGCACCAATATATATGGTAGTGGCTGGGGTGGACGTATATGCATATGCAAGTATTTCACCCAGTGCTGAAATTTGACAGCTTGGAAGTAGAAGACAGCCTGCTGTAGAAAGGTACAAACAAAGCAGGTGCATGAGGTGTTTAGGAGAGAGCATGGAGAGCACTCTGAACCCTGCATGAGGTCAGCTGCTCTGCAGCATGGAGCAGATGCTGGAATCAAACCCCTACTTTCACAGAAAGACAAATGCTTGGCTGAGACTAGCAAGACCACATGCTCAGTAATTTGTGGTGCTACAAGGTGACAGCGAAAGAATGAATTGCAAAAGAGAACTTCCATCTCCACTCTGTGGCACTGATTTTTGAGGATCCTTTGAAGATCCCACCAAGGAAGTGAGGAAGCCCAGCTGGGAGAGCTGATGGGACCACACTGTTTTCTGGCCGATGGCTTATGAGACCTACAGATGGATTCACTTGTGTGTGGAGGAAAGAGCAGAAGCAGAGACTGGCATCAATTGGTTACAGAAGAGGTACGTGAACTTTTATTGCAGTTAGCCCTCCAGTAGCAGTTTCTGGAGGAATGATACAAAATGTGAGCGTACAGGTCTTCTAGAGCCTAAAAAATGACGAAGTCTAGCAAGACTGTCCAGCTCTCAATAGACAAAGGCAATACCTTCTTCCAGACTAGGGTTCTCAAGGACATCTGAAGGCTCTCAGTGCTGCACCCTGCATCATTATTAATTCAGTTAAGTTGGTCTTATGATGGCCTAATATAAATCAGAGACCAAAAGGTGTCATGATAGCAGTATAGATGGTGCCTGTATTGACAGTCCCTTCTATTGGAGATGGCTGCACGCCCGTGGTAAAATAAGCAAACAATCAGGAAACACATGTGGGGCACTTCTCTCCCACTCTGCAAATCTCAGTCATTAGGGGTAACTGCTTGTCTTTGGGCTCCTCCAGTTAACTCATCTGGACTCTGAATCACGCAAAAGCCATCTAAGATCATAAGAAAAATCTCAATAAATCAGCATCAGAAAATTTGCCGCAGGCATTCATTCCTGCAAGGATGCAACCATTTTAACACTTGTCAGGGTCATAGCACACAGCTGAGGAAATAGCCCTGGACAACTCTGCATTCCCAGGAGAATAAAACCAGAAGACATACAGAGTCACCCAGCAGGCAGTAGGAACAGGAGCAATGGTAGCATTACTTAACTATGTGCAATTTGCTCTCCCTATCTTGATTTAAATTACACTGCCAGAATAGACTGACAGTGTCTGGAATCAAATTGCTTAGAAAAGTGCCTCTTCAGAGGGAGAGAAAAAATTGCCCAAATAACTTGAGTACAAATGGTCTTGCAAAATGCCTGTTGTGATCAGGGACAGTGGGATCTGGGGCTAGTTTTCATTAGGATAATGCTCATGTAATTATGCTTGGCCAAACCCCTAATGCCCTGTTGTGAAATGGGGGGTTGCACCACTGACATTTCTACAGCGCACACATCAAGCTGGGTCTCCTCTCGAGAGTTAGAGGAGGCACCATCAAGCAAGAGTCTCTGATCTGTTCCTGCTTCCTTCACTTCTCCAGATCAGCATGGGCTCTGGGGACCATCTTCAGGATGATGGGCTTCTTTGGTTGCATGAAACCTTTTGTATCCAGAACCAGTGGGATCTTGAGCAGGAGGAAAAAGACCAAAAGAGCCATGTAAGCTGGGAAAAAGGACAGTCATGACACTGACAGGACCCCTACGGCCCACATATGTCTCAGCTACTCCTTGTTTTCAATCCATTTTCTAACTTACAGAGGTACTTATGGCAGGACTATCACTATTGCTCATGCAAAACAGCTATGAGCTGGGATTTAGTAGCCCTCAGCTCTTGAATAAACTGGTTAGTGAATTCTGGCTTTCACATGGCATTGTAGGAAGAGCTGCACTGATCAACAGGCTGCAAGTGGAGGGAAACCCAGCCAAAATCCATCCGGGGAGCCACAGCTAAGGAGGGGCATGCAGTGCCATTTTGTTTAATGCTGAAGTGTCTCAGCGCTAAGTGGAGCTAGATCGTAATGGGAGCTGGAGGAGCTGTAAGCTCTCCAGGAAGAACGAAACTAAGATTGCTGCTCAGACTGAGTACCAAAGAAAAAGCATCTTCACACAGAAAAGCAACGGGGTCCCTTGGGGTGAGCTGGAAATCTCAATAAAAAGACCATTGGTGTTGGAGGGAGTCATCCTGCAGGGGAGGGGAGAGTGCTTTACCAAGTCTCCTCCATCAATTTGATGCTGCTCATATCCCAGCTCGCCTTCTCCCCATCAGGACAAGGGTAATACACCCCAGCCTGACAAGCTACATTAAAATCCCCATATCCCAGTAAGCTTTGTTTCAGGAAATTTAAGCAATGTGGCTGGGACCCCAATGTGCCATCAGTGGAGGAGTGAGAGGAGGCTGCATCTTCCATATACGTATTCCAAAGGGATGTTCCGGCATGAATTTTTCCCTCCGGCACTGATCTGATGTACGTGACATCTTCTGTAGGAAAAAGGGCCGAAAGAGCCCCATAAACCTATGGGCACCAATAATACAATACATATTTAACTTGTCTCCTTTTAATTAAAGGCAGTTGTAAAAAGAATCAATTTTATGGATTGCAGAGGACTAGAAAAATGTCATTAGACTTGGGGGAGGGTGGATAGGTCACTGCATTGTTAATGGACTATTACAGTCTTTCACCTCCAGGTTACTAGTTGAGTTGCAATCTGAATCTGCAGAGATTCCAGCTGAGCACCCGTGCCAAGTAATAATTTAATAAGGATTTTTCGGTTTCTTACAACAAATGTCCTTTGAATACACTTGCTTTGCCCCCGCCCCGATTTTCCAAGCTTGCCTTGTGAGCAAAATATATTAATGGCAATGCCTTTTGCAGCAGTCAATGCAGAAAGCCGGGTCAGGGTTGGAAGCTAACATCAAACATAGTGCTACCTGCCTCTGAGTCATAGGGATTTGTCATGTTTTCAGGAGGGCTTGCTTGACATACAATTTCCAACAGCCATTGCATTTACTTTATGTCAAACAGCCCCATCTTGCAGCACCTGACCCATCAGCACTGGATGCGGTGTTGATGAGGTTCCTGGGCAAAACCAAAACCTGGTGGGATCCTGCATAGCCTCAAAGGGGGAGAAGGTTGCCAGTTCAAATTTAGCTCAGATTTTTCTTGCTTGAAAGCTGTTACCCTTTAGAGACTGCCTGGTGGCCCATAAGAGATGAATTTTAGCATCTTGGGATCTCTCACGGAGAATAGCCATGGCTGTGTTGCAAAGCGCAGCTTTGGAGCGGGCTGGGTGGGCTGGGGGAGATATTCCCTTTCTGCTCTCTAGAGCAGGGTCTTCCTAAGGCAGGTCAAGGCAGACTGGCAGTGCACCGTGGGGGAGCGAGCACCCCACAACTCAGGTGCACCCAAAGAGGGGCAGAGGACTTCAGGGACTTCAGCCTGACAAATTCCACCAACATTGAATTTGCTTCTGTAGAGGCTTAAAAAAAAATATATCAGTAACTTGTGGTGAACCTTTTAATTTAACTGAGAAGATTTAAATACAGTTATTCCCATGTGCCTCTCTAATCCACAGTGAAATCTTCCTCCTTGATCTCTGTGTGAAGCAGTAAAACCCCACTCTGCAGACAAGGTTCAGTGGTCCTGAAGCTAGTGGTGTCTGAAGTCCTTGGGGAAGAGAGGGATTTAATGTGCATGAGAGGCAGTTCCACGTTTGTCCTGAGATATAGGCAAAAGAGAGGACGCAGGACCATCTCAGTGGGACTAAAGGGCAGATAATGAAACACATGATCCCATATCCTCACCGGGGTGTCTTTGCAGGTTCTGAATGAGGAGTTTTGCAACAGGACAACGACAGCCACTTTCATGATGAGGAGAGCAAACCTCATTCCTATGCAGTTCCTGGGACCAGCCCCAAATGGCAGGAAGGTGTAGGGGTCAATAGACTCTTTGCTCTCTTTACTGAACCTGATTACAACAACGAAAAAAGTTAGAAAGAGCTACTGTTCCAGGATTTGTGAGCTTTCAGATCTGAAGTGATGAGTGGTCTGGGAAGCCAAAAGATTTTTGTGTTTCTGTGCGTATTAGAAGAACCCAGCTGAGTCCCTTCTTTCTGTCTCAATAGATACCTTATGCCTCTGCTTTTATCCTGCTGTTTGGAGTTGGTTGTGCATCTCCAGGGGCAACAGGTGAACAGGGAATACCTGAAATATGCTAATGATGTACTTCATAACTACTCTTTTCTCAGAACTTTGTCTCAGCTCAAAATCTGAACCCAGATTTCAAACCCTAAACCACACAGGTCTACAGCTTCACGTCTTCCCTGTAGATCAAAGGACTGAGCAAACACAAAGCCGTTCTCCCCCTGCGTGACTAAAGGGAGGGCTGCTTTTGAGACACACCAGCCATTCCTCTCCTCATCATGAAAAACAGGGAAGAACAATCAGCTTCACAGAGAAATTTGCCACTGAGAATTTTCAGTAATACTTCTTAGTGATCAGTTAGTTTTCATGTCAGAAAGCTTTTCATTCCCGGTGCATGAGGTCCAGGTACAAATATCAGCCATGCTAAGTCAGCAGTGAAGTGTCTTGCTACTGAGATGCCAGCACATACCTCTGATGAACTCCCAGCAAGGCAAGTGATCCCTGAAGAGCTCCTGTCCAGCTACCCATGCCCGGTTTGTCAACTGGAGTAAGGATGCAGGTACTGGAGCAACTGGTGTAACCTGCCCATTGCCGGAGTACTCCCATTTGGGTGGTTCCTTCTGCATTCAACACAAGGTGACCATAGGGGCCCACAGATGATTTCAGCAGCACCCATCTCTCTCCCTGAATTCTGCCTGATACTGCTGCTACGTTTTGTCCCAAAGGTCACCATATCCCCACACTGGGGTAGATCAACTCCTGGTGCAAGGGCACAGATCTGGTCCTGCTCTCTCTGGACCAGCCCTCAATGTCTTCGTGGCAACCTGAAGACTAGCAGGCCCAGTGTCTCCCAGGTCTGCCTTGGGCAATTGCCTCATTTTGCAGGGTCTGACAGAGACTCCTAAGCAAGGATTGTTTCATAACTTGAGTTGAAAAACTTAAGTATTTTTCCTACCCGTCTTTGCCCTTCCACTGCTGATTTGCACGGCATTGTGCCAGTCACCCAATGGCTCTTGTTTTAATATCTGGCCATAAACCCCTCAGTGTTACAGCTGCTGGGAGCTGCTCTCACTGTCGCTCCCTTCAATGCAGTTAATTAAATTCCATGCACAGTTTATGGATGTAGATCATAAAACTCCCCTCACGGTAATGCTGGGACTAGATGTCAGACAATGATAAATGCCTGATTTAAATGTTATAATCATGCATTCCCCACTTTCACTGCCATTTCCACTCCCAGGGCTGAGGTTGAGCGTGCAGCTATTCCCCCTGCCTGGCCCTCACCTCTCAGGCCTGAACTCCTCTGTCTCTGGCCAGTACCCTGGGTCACAATGCAGCACACAGACTGGGATCATGACCACCATGCCCTTTGGAATAGTGACACTGTTGAGCTCCACTGTCTTCTTGCAGACCCTCTCAATCTGGCCCACGGCGGGGGAAGAGCCGGAGTGATTCGTTCACCACCATATCGAGGTACTCCATCTGCGTGATGGCATTGTATGTGGGAGTAGCCTGGGGAGAGGAATCAGGATGGCTGTGAACAGAGGACTTCAACCAACACCCCCGCAACGCTTCCCCTTCAGGCATCAGAGATCAGAGGAGGGGAAATCTCAGTGCCATCACCTCCTGCACTCTGTTTTGTTTCCAACCTGGCTTTTGGCTGAGGGTCTACAAGGCACAGGTGGGAACAACCCCAGCATCTCCTCACCGTCCTTTACCTTTTTGGGCAGGTTTGCATCAATCTCATCCTGGAGTTGCTGCTGCACGTCAGGGTGGGTGGCCAGGTTATGTGATATGTAGCTGAGGGTGGAGCTGGTGGTCTCATAACCAGCAAAGACAAACACACGAGCCTGGGCCAGAATCTCTTAATCACTTAATGCTGGAAAGAGCATAAAAGCACATGCAAGAAGTTGAAAACTACAGTGATTAACCCTTGGGAATTCAGAATCCCACCCGTCAGTCTAGGTAATGGTATTCATAGCTACTGAACAGTTGGCAAAGGAAACATCCAGTTAACCCTCTGGTACCACAAAGGGGTGGATCTGGCACTGTGGTACAGGCAGAAAACTGCTGTCAAGATCAGCAGTGTTACGTCGCTTTCTTTAAGAACAGAATCAAGGTATGTGCAGCCTGAGCCTGATTCAGAAAGTCTCTGCTATCTTCTGGGACCATGGTCCTGGGCCAAAAAAAATAAGGGCACATGCCAGGAAAAGTTAGAGATGAAGAGATGTCCAGCAGCTCCTGTAAGCCATGTGGTGAGCCTTGTGCTGCTGAGGGATTAGTAGCCCTGAGCATAATGTGGCAGTGGTAATAAGGCCAGTACAGGGTTTAATGCTGGTACTGCAGTAGTGTCCAAGCATTGCCAGGACGCAGCCTGCAGTGCAGGGTGCTGTACAAATACCCTGTCCTGGCACCTCAAAAGCTTACAAGCATCCTGCCTTGATTGAGGTTGATGGACTGGGACTATGCTCTGGCTAAGCCATTCTTTTCTAAATCTAAGAGTTAACCTAGGATAAGGATCAGAGATAAGCTCACAGATGAGCTAGGTACATGCAGCATATCTGCTTTGTGTGCTTTATGAAATACAGCCAACATCGCTGGCCTTCAGAGAAGATAAAACAAGAAATGGGAGTAAGGAGATATTCACTCTGTTTACTCTTTGTTGCACAAACAGACCTCAGGACTTATCCCAGGAAATGGGATATAATAAAATATGGCTGATGCGTGACAAGCATCATTACGGCCCCACTACCGAGACCTTGAATCTCCCGTAGGATTAATGACTCAAATCCTCTCCTACTTCCTTCCTTTAACCGCATGAGGAACTACCATGCTTTCTGCTGAGAGGAGGACAGATCTCAAGACATACATTTGTACGAGTCGGTCTCAGCAGACTTGGAGCTGTCACGTGAGCTCTGCGAGTCAACCATGAGTTGCAAGAAATCAACCTGGCCCTGGGGAGAAACAGAGGCAGTCAGAGAAGATGTGGGTGGGGAGGAGGCAAACCTTGTCCAGCACAGGCTCCTTGCTGAGACCCCTGCTCCATTCATGGCCCCAGTGGCAGGCTTACAGCTTCAGTGCACTTTGAATTTCACACTGGAGACCCTCTATGAACACAGACACTTTCTCCACATGGAAGACCAGGCAAGACATGTTTCTGGCCCTCACCAGGTCTGATGAGCTGGGAGCTGTTATGGAGGGTAGGCGATACACCACAGCTTCTGAAGGTGCCACCAGGTCCCTCCTGCACTCAGAAGGACAGCATAGTGAAGAGAAAAGGCCACCTGGGCTGGACCCACCATGCCGCTGCCCTTTTCTCATTCCTTCTTCATTTTTATGAAGACACCCTTGAAGAAGTCCATGACCTTTGAGGGTAACAGAGTCACATTCATCTTTTCCAGCACTGGGATAACGAAGGGGAACAACACTAAAAGGAGATAAAAGAAAAACATATTTTAGCTCAGAGGGGCCCAAGAAACAAGTGGCACAAAGCATAGAAAAGAGAGGGGTAAATCTGGACTCTGGCCCCAGAAAATTCCCTTTTATTGCCTTCAGCTCTCTTTTTACCTAACCGTGCCTGGCATGCAATAGCACTTGAGAATCTCCTCCATGTATCACTCTATGGCCCCAATGCCGCACTAAGTGCAACTCTCTGTGACAGAGAAGCTCTCCATCGTGTCTCTGCAAGCAGGGTCTCTGCTTGTAGGAGCATGCTGCAAAGACCCACATGGGCTATACAAATCATGACTGTGGTTTCCCTGGGGAACTGTTTCTACAGATTTGCTAGGGTGAATCTAATCCTGCAAAGTGCTGAGCATCTCCCATATGGCAAAGAGGACTCAAAGCTACTAAGGGAGCTACCAGGAAATGCAGGTGGTCACCACCTCTGTCATTGATTCAGGGCTGTATGAGATGAAGTGTGTCATACCTAAGAATGCAAACACAGGTTTTAGGAAATTGAATTTGAGAATTTTCTTAATGTTGGTGACAAAGGGGTCACTGGGCTTGCTCATGGAGTCAATATTCACGCTGAAAGAAGTGCTAGCCACCACATCCATGCTGTAGGCTCCAAAAATGTTAGGTAGAGGAGAGAGTGAATGAGATGAACCCAACCAGAGTAGTGAATAAAAGCCCATCTAGGAACAAACCTTGAGAGAGAGAATCTCTTTTAATCAAGGACTCAGTGCAGAGTCCTAACATACTATGTCCAGTCCTGATCTGGTAGTAACCATCATTATATTTTCCCAAGTTTCCCCAGTTGCATTCACCCCCCCAATTTTTCTCAGCGTCAAAAACCTAGGCTGTAGTTGGAATGCACTGAGCTGCAGTCTGGGCGACAAAGACCGTATTTGGATTTCCATCTGTAAAAGAGATTGTAAAAATGAAATCCAGAAATACCACATCTTGTGGGGCTTCTGGAACGGGCCCTACACCTTCCTCAAAATGCATCCCCAGTAAAAAGAAACAGGGAATAGAGCATAGTTAGTCCATTTGAGCAGAGCAGAGCAAGCCCACCACTGAGGAACATACCATGCCCATGACCGCTATGGAGTTTGTCTCCATAGCTGACAAGGGATCTATGCTGCAGCATGGAAAAGGCTCTCCAAAATGGCTCCTTCCCCACACTGAATACAAGCTCTTTCCTGTCAGCTCCACACAGTTACTCACTCCCTCATGGTCACAAACTCATCATTAGCCACTTTCTTCTCAATGTTTTTCACTAATTTTTCACCATAGTCATTAATGATAGGGAACATCTGATATGCAAATCAAAGCAAAAGGCACTGTTGACTCTTTCAAGTCCACCAAACAAGGCTGGGCAATTCCGCACTGCCATCTGCCACTTGCCAAATCTTTGGCTTGCGGAGGAAGGGCAGGCAAGGGAAAGGTACCATTTCCAAGCCTCAGACTCTGCTTTCTCACATCTTAGTAACCAGTCCACAGAGCTCATATGACTATGATTGAGCAAGGTTCTCCTCCCAAAATCCACACACAGCTCCCACTCCAGCTAAGCATCCACTCCAGCTGAGAGTGAACATGGCTCCTGGGCGCATGGAAAATGGGCATCCATGGTCTGAGTGATGCACTTAGCAAGAAGAAAATACAGGTCATAGGGCCAACAGCCTGTCCTGGTTTCAGCTGGGATAGAGTTAATTGTCTTCCTAGTAGCTGGTACAGTGCTATGTTTTTGAGCTAGGTATGAGAAGAATGTTGATAACGCACTGATGTTTTCAGTTGTTGCTCAGTAATGTTCAGTTAAAATCAAGGATTTTCGGCCTCTGATGCCCAGCCAGCAAGAAAGCTGCAGGGGCACAAGAAGCTGGGAGGGAACACAGTCAGGGCAGCTGACCCAAAGTGGCCAGCGGAGTATTCCACACCATGTGACGTTTTAGGAACTGGGGGGGACATCGCCGCTCAGGGACTAACGGGTGCGTCGGTTGGCGGCTGGTGAGCAATTGCGTTGTGCATCACTTGTATATTCCACCCCTTTTATTATTGCTGTTGTCATTTCATTAGTGTTATCATTATCATTATTAGTTTCTTCTTTTCTGTTCTATTAAACTGTTCTTATCTCAACCCACGAGTTTTAGTTCTTTTCCTGATTTTCTCCCCCATCCCACTGGGTGTGGGGGGGAAGTGAGTGAGCCGCTGCGTGGTGCTTAGTTGCTGGCTGGGGTTAAACCACGACACAGCCTCAGCTTGCAAAACCTTGTGTGTCATTTTGTCCCCCCATACCCTTTTCCTGACTCCTTCCCCATGATGGTAGACAGCCATCGTGTTGCTGAATTGCACCCAACAACGCAGGTGCTAATGGATGTGTTCTTGACAAATGGGACGACTTCCCCACTTGAGGGGAAGGTCTGCACTCAGATATGTCCCAGTCCTCCTCCAGCTATTGATGCAAAGTACCAGTGGCATCTGCTTTACCTCCTTCAGTTTCCCACTGGTGAAGGTTGGAGACAGTACAGCACGAATCCTTTTCCACTTCTCATCCTCAGCCACTTTGGGAGTCAATCCAGGATCCCATTCAGACCAAAGTTCTGCACAGGGAGAATGTTACAGCAAAAGGCACATGGTTATAGAGGGAGATGGGTGAAGGCTTCCAGTCCCCTTCCACGTGACAAAAATACAAAAAAACCCCCACCATGGAGTGTTGACTTGGCCCCTAAAGTCACATCAGCTCTACCTCAACCAGCAAACAACAGAAATGGAGACAAAAGTGTAAGAGTCATAAATCACATCAGCCCTAGGGTACATCCAGGCTGATAACCCAGCGTCCCAGCCCAAGTGACCTCTACACCTCCCTAGCTGAGTTTTGTTGTTGGTACCATCATTAAACTGGGGCACAACACAGAGCAACTACTTGCTGAAGGGCTCAGAGGAGGAAGACAGAAACCAAGAAGAAACTCTTTCTTCCTTGCTGCATGCGCTTTGTACTGGAGAGCAAAGCACAGGACTAGATACCTACCCAGCGATTAGTAAAAATGGCATAGCACTCTTTCACCAGGACATTTTTGATGAGGATGGGGTCCTAAATGGCCAGCACAGGCTGCCTGCCATCAAAAATCCTAAGCCAAGAGAAATCCACAGTCAGTCCATTGCTCACTGTCAGTTGGAGCAAAAGCAGCCTGCTTTGTCTGTGGCCAGAGCCATGCGCATTGACTGTTGGAGCCCGAAGGGTTTGGGCCAGCTGAGTCCCCTCTGACAAAACAGCCAAGGGGAGGAGGCTGAAACTGTTTTATTATGTAGTAAAACAGGAGAAAGAGAAATAAAGTGCCAAACACAGACAACATGAGCATTTCTAGCAATCGTCTGTGGTATTAGAGAGTTGGCAAAACAGTGTGGGTTTAGATAAAAGGCAGCTTTTGCCACAACATTGATCCCCTGCACTTGGGCTGTCTGAGCTCTGTTTCTGCAACTGGTAGATGGTGTCAATAAATCCATACCGAATAGCCTGCCTGTGGGGTAAAGAGATTTCCCTGCCTGGCCTATGAGGCAATGAGAGGGGAAAAACTCATCTGTCTCCTCCATTTTCCAACCAACAGAGACAGAAAAACTTAAAACCCATGGTGTGGGCAAAAGGGCAAGGAGCCTTGGGCCACAGCCGAGGGAAGCTGCCATCTTCAAGAGGCTTGAGAACTTTTAATCTTTTGAAAAAATGTGCTAGGTTTCATGAAACCTCCTAGGATTTTTTTGTGCAACAATTTTGCTTCAGTTTGAGAGTTTCTCACTAGCAGCATGATGAGAGGCCCCTGCACAAAACCAGTGCTGTGCAGGGAGCAGGGAGGCAGGTTGAAAGGTAGCTCATGCCCCGGCTCTGGGAGAAGCAGGGAGCAAGATGAAAAACACCGTGGCAGCCTGCAGCTTGCTTTCTGCTCAAGACAGACAGAAGAGCTACTTCAAAGGCATGAGGCTCAGTTTGACACCAAGCAGTGGGGTTATTTTCCATGCTTATGCAAACAAACGACCCCCCAGACTGCCCACCATCATGCCAGCCCTGCATGGTGTTGAAATCCCAGCAGGAGAGAAGCCTTGGACAGACGGCTGGAGACTTTCCCAGTGGTGAACCTGGATTTTTCTAAACTGCCACTGCTGGAATTACAGTGCTGAGACGTGGTGGCAACACACTGCTTTCCATTCTATTTTGGGGCTGTGGAGCACCCCAAACAGGGAGTTTTGTTCTGCAGAAAGAAACTCACCCCCAGATTTTGCCATACTTTTCAAAGCACATCTGATCAAAATTCAGGACTCCCTGCAAAAGAAGAAAGGGGAAATGAACCGTTTGCCAGGGAAGAGTGATCAAAGCAGGTCACAGCTGGCAGCGCAGTGCATCCACAGACCCATTGTAAGTAGTAGGGCATGGTAGCTCTTGAGTCACATAGACTCTTAGGGGACATTTGCACTGGAGGGAAAAAGGAGAGCGGGGGGGCATGGGGTGGTGGGGGGGAGCACTTTCAACTTCCACTAGCCAACCAGAGCTAAAAATGTAACGAAGACAAGGTATGACAGGGTACACAGTTTTAGCGGGAGCAGAGTTAGCAGGCAGAACTAGATCCCAGGGTGTCCTCAACACGTTAGAGCTGCTACTGCCTTGTCCTCATGAGATCTGCCACTGTAGTTACTGAACAGGAGTGATGAAGGCTTTTTTGTTTTGCTTTGTTTCCTTTAAGGTTTTAACTGATGTTACACATAAGGATGAAACTTATGGGACACATAACACTCACCATGCATCAACTAAACCATTAGGAAGAGACCATGTGCATGCTGTAACCCCAGCAAACACAAGCTAAAACCGCTCTTTCATTGAAGCTAATACATTTTATTTTGCATTTGCAGTCAGTTACCTGGGACCAGCTACTACCTAGTTATTTGGTAAGGTTTGGTAACTTGATAATATTTGAGTTTTATTTAGTAATCTATTTGTCTGGCTTAGTCTCCAGCTGGCCCAACAGCAAGTAGCTGGATGGGGCATTGCTGGGGCTAATTCAGTCTCTTCACGGGGATGACACAAAGCACAAAGAAACATGCAGTTCTCAGAAATTAGCAGTCTTAGCCATCTCTCTCCGATATTTTTTTTCCTTTGTTTCCAATAGAACGTCAGCTGCTGGGGAGCAGGTAAAAAGCCAGGGCGAAACTAATAACTTAAATTACAAAGTACTTGAAAAACACAGCACACCTCTTTCAGGTCAACCCGAATTTTTGTGTGCTCTGTGTGTCCAAAAAGCTTCCAACCTGAAAGCATAATTTCCATCCAACTGAATCAAGGGCAGAGGAAAGAGATACCCAAAGGATGGGAAAAACAGCACCAGCTACAGTTAAATACCTAAGGCAGGTACAGAGCAGCAGCTGCTGGTGCTCACATGCCGGTACTCCAGGAAAGTTCCCAAAACCGGCAGAGGCTGTGGCCCAGGAATGCCCGGCTTCTTGAAGGCCTGGAAGGGCCATATCCCATAGCTGCCAAGGAAAGAGCATGTGAGATGCATTTATTCAATGAAAAGAGAAGGTTCTTCCTCCTGAGCACCGTGAACAGCTTAAATAACTGGTTCCTGTCACCCAGAGAAAGCTGAAATTATAGACCAGCAGCAGCAGACCGCTGAGGATACTCTCTTCCTGCAATAAATGCAGGATCACTCGGGGTACAAGATAGTTCGGGGTACATTTTCATACAAGACAAGGGCTGAAAGGGGCTGCAGCCCAGCCTAGGCAAACACGCTCTACCTGGGTACCTCAGGTCTTTATCTGGGGGCCTCATTTAGTTCCCCAGATCAGACAACTGTCACTCAGCTGACTGAAGAGAGATCTCAGAGACATTTAAGTTCTCAAGGTGAGACCTGCCCTTGTGTTTGCCTTTGCAAAGACCTACTGTGATGCTCAGGTGCTAGAGCCACAGCAGCCGAGCAGGGACATAAATTACCATAGCAAAATTAAGTTTTTGCTTGTATAGCTCACTACGGCTCCCCTGAGTGACATAAGCAAAAGGACAATTTTGCCAACATAACTATTTAAACGGGGGCTTCTGCTGGCACAAGCACACAGGCAGACATAGACATCACCCACTGCCTGCTCCCAGCTCCCAGAGCCCGAGGACACCCTATCTCCTTTGCAGCCAACCAGAGCTTGCTGCAGTTACAAACATGGAAGTTATTTCTCCTTTTGGATCTGTTGAGCAAAGCAAAAAAATAAAAAAGTTCCTTTTTTATTTCCCTCCCCGTCCAGCCCAGCTTCCTCCTTCCCTTCCAGCTGGCACAGGGAGGGCACTGGGGAGCCTTGCCACCTGCTCTTTATCAGCCCTTGGCTCTGCCTTGAAGGTAGCACAGGAAGACCGAGGATGAGTTTTTAACACTAATTCATGTTCTCAGGCACTTCACACTGAGGGTGATGGCCCCAGCCCCAACCCAGCTGCAGGCACAGGGTTATCCTCCTCCCCGCTCACCCCTGGGGACCAGCCTCTACTTACAGGACCGGGAGGCTAAGGAAAATGATGAGGAGCAGCCAAGTGACAACAGAAAAGTTTGGCAGGAGATCCATCGTGTCTCCCAGCCTGCCTGGAGAGCACGAATCTCCTGTGAAGCCGCAGCCTTGGTTTATGAAATTTTTTCCCCTGGTCTTTAGCTGCAGCCACACTCACATGACATGAAGGAGGAGTTGTCTTGTTTGCTCCGTTGCTCAGACTTTAACCCTTGGGCAGGTTTCTCCCTGGATTGGGATATCAGTAAGATACAGAGCCCCACATGTCTTGAGATTAGAAACTGCTGAAAGAACAGTTTTTACAAAAGGAAAAGATAGCTAAGGGCATTAACTTCCTTAACCCCTTCCACCTGCCTCTCACTCGAAAGCTGTGAGGTTCACGTGGGGCTGAGGGGGAGCCCCCGGCTGTTCCTGCAGCAGCAGCGAAGCTGAACCAGACTTCCCCCCCCCTTCCCCTCTCCAGTCTTGCTTTCGTCAGCTTCATTGCTTTTATTGAGGGGTGTAATCAGGAGGGCCAAGGAACTGCTACTGTCCTCCCACCCAGGCCCCAGGGGGTTCCTGGCTGCGCAGACAGACCTTCTCTTGTGCCTCCCCCTCCCATCCCCATTTATCTTGTCCTCCCACACCTCCAATTTAGGGTCCAGGAGGGAAAGGACTGGAGGGAACAGACCTGCCAGGAAACACTTGCCCAGGGCTGGAAGGGGTCTGTTGTCTTCGGGCAGAGCCCTCTGGACCTCAGAAGCGGTGGGGAGAGGGATATGGTCCTGTGGCAGCACAACCTATGCTCGCACCTGAGCCTATGGGAGTCCTGCCTGACGACCCCCTGCCCAGATCGGTGGCTTTACTGACTTGCCTGCCTGTGACTCCAGCCCCAGGAAGCCACCAGGACACGGGCATGTGGGCAGGAGGTGTTGAGGACCGAGCAATCCGCTGGCACGGTGAGCACCGTGCTCGCAGGAGGTCAGCCAGTGCCAGCACTTCCCAGCCACAGCGTTTAGGGATAGGTTCCCATTTCCTTTTCGCCCCTGACTTTCCGTTTGCTCTCAGGCATGGGGCTGCACAAGGTAACTTTTGTTGTTTGGCTTTAGACAGCTCAGTGTCCTCCCCAGACACATACACGGGACCAGCTGCTTTCTACCAGAGAAGCAGGGGAAATGCATTACGCATACGGGCAGACTGTGCAGTGCAGCCTCTGGCCAGTTTAGCTACAGCCTATGCAAACTCCCCATGCTGGTGGGTGGCTGCAGGGATGGGTCAGGACATGGTCTCTTTTGTCCCTGTCACACCGGGAAGGGCTAAGCATCTCCTCCTCTGTACAGTCCAGCGCAGTCCCCTTTCCCGTGTCCCCTGAGCCCACGAATACGCCGGCATGGCCAAGGGGAGATGAGCCCCAGCTGAGGACCCCATGTGCACATCACACTCCTCTGCCCCAGGCATCGCTCTTCTGCCTTTGACACACTCAGCCTCGAAGAAACCCAAGTGCTTTTGCAATTATCTGCCAGTTAGCGCAGGCAGATCGCGTGTGGCCATGCCCACAGGCCAGCAGCGTTTTTTGCCTCTGCCCAAACCTTTGTTTTGCCTCATAAAACACATGGAATGGGTGCTCAGCTGCTGGTGGATGCAGGGTTCACCTCCACACCCACATGGAAGAGCCGAGTGGCAGTGTTGCCATTTTTGGTAGGACAACGTCTCAGACATCCCCAGCTTCACGTGGCTGCGATGTGCTTGATGAGTCACATAATCAGTGGCTGACAGCAATCAATTAACCAGTTTATGGAGGCGTGTGCCTGATTTTTGCTTCCCCAGGCTGCTCTGAAGAGCTGAACCCCAGCAGCATGCTGTGGCAGGAACCTTATTCTCCATTTTATGTGGTCCCCTCCTTTATAAGACACTTTGAAGCAACCATACCCTGGGAGTTATCCTTTATCGGTGCATCCAAAGGCTGGTTCTCCCCCTCATGGTGTCCCATACCAGAAAAAAATCAAGAACTGCAATGACAGAGGTGGAGAAACCAGGTGCTGGGGCAGCAACCCCCCCAGCTGGGATTAGCTGCATTTCTTCCCTTGCACAAACCCTTTGATTTTCCAATAACCTCTGCTAACAGCTGTTGTGATTTCACAGTGGGAAGCGGGTTTATAGTTCAGTATTTTCTCCTCTCTCAGACAGAAACTGAGGCAAAGTCAGACTTTAGAGGAGAACAAGGATGTTAGCTGCCCCCAAAAAAGCAAATAAGTCGTGCAGCAACTTCACATTGCAAGGAAATGGCTCGTTTGTCCAAAGCAGGTTTGAGTGGGAGCAATCTACTGAGCTAGAGGTGTCACTCTAAGGAGAAGAAGGGATGTAGAGCCCGATCAAACCTGTGGTGCTCTGTCACACAGCCGGGGCGAGGGGACAGTGACACCATCCCCCTGACGCATTTCACATCAGGAGTACTTCTCTTCCCGGCAGTGACGCTCTCTGCTAACCTCCCTGTGACCCTACGGTGATGAATGCTCAGGAGAAGAAACCCATACGGCTGGCAGTGGGGATATTATTGCACAGGGGTCCCACAGCCAGGCTTGGCAGCATCTCTGCCAGGTATCCGTGTGGTGGCTGGTAAACTTCTGCAAACTCCTTATTTCCCTGAGTTTTGCTTTGGTTTTTGCATGTCTCTCAGAACGCTGTTGTCTCCCTAGCTCCACAGATTTGAGAAAATCATAGTGGATAAAAAGTCCATCCTCCCAACCAAAATTGCTACTACGACTCAGAGCTGCATGTGGGGTGATCCTGAATGCTCATTGTTGGACAATTTTATACGAAATGAATGTATTAAAGTGATGCTTTTATCCTTACGCAGTCCTTCGGACCAAATGCGGTGGTAGAGTGTGTACTTACTGAGGCTATTTTTTTTAACGTGAATATCACTGAAATGGCATCCAGGAGGGATAAAGCAGAGGGGAAGGCTCTCCAGATCAGGTTTCCTGGCAACATTTAAAGGGCTTTAGCATTGTGGGCCAGCAAACCACACACCAGTGCTGCAGGTGAGGCTGCCGTGGCATCCCAGCCCCTTGTCTAAGGGAAAGAAAGTTGCCCAAGTTTGGGCTACACAGCTCTCACCTGTCCAAGGCTGGTGACCCAAGAAAAATGTCTTGTTGTACTGAAAGGGGGAGCGATGAGGGCTCCCCACTGCGCTTGTGTGGCAGATGTGCTAAAACGAGTGAAAAATAACAGCAGCAGCAGCAGCAGACTGCGAGTTGACATCAATGCTACTTCTAATTTCACGTGTTTCACAAAATTGTCACTTTTTTTCCTCCTCTCCCATTTCAGCTAATAACTTATTTAATAGACAATGTCTCCGAGAGAGTTGTTAAGCCCCATCAGTAAGAGTCACATCAATGACCAGCAACTTCTTTGATGCACCAGGCTACAGGCACGGTTATATATTAGAAGACAGAGATGGTTTACAGCCCTAGTGGTGTTTCCAGGGTTAATGATCTGTATGGAGGGCCCAGAGTGGTCCAAAAAGAACCTCCTCCTCCAGGTCATAAGCAGATGCGGTCTCAGCCCCTCTGACATCACCCTTCTTAGTGACACCAACACAGTGCCATTGCTTTCTCCATTAGTAAGAAAACCCAAGGACTCTAAAGAGGCTTGCAGGAGCCCTGGCAGAATGCACAGTGCTATAAAAAGAATATATGTTCTTATACCCTGGGGAGAGGAGGAGTGACTTAGTGTGACCCCTGCTTCCCCCCACAGCAAGGTCTCCCATAGTGGTCCTGGACACCACCAAAGCCATGGCCTCGCACACCTCCCACACTTGTCCACTGGCCACCACATGGTCCATCACACTGTGGTGGCTCCTGGCGTGTTTGCTCCTGCCACACCACGCCGGCAACAATCTTTGTTCAATGTTAACTCTCACGCTAGCTACCACTCCTTATCACAGCAGTGGCAGGGTGCTTGGCTTTCATGTGTCGGATACTTTCCCCGTGTTTGTGTTACTGGCATCCCGAGGCACAGCACCCTTCCGCTGCGGCCAGTACTCTGCACTCCTTTATCTACGCGGAGAGGGGACGGGTGGCCAAGCGAAGTAGATATGTGGGAATTCAAAAGCTGATGGTCACCATGGTTAACACAAACAGAAGGGGAGTTGAGCTGTGATATCTGGCCATGGTCGCTGGTAGTGTCATAGCTGTAAAAACGGAACAATCCATCTTAGAGCAACTGGGGAAATGATGACTGAATTGATGGGGCATAGAAGATGATACTAAGCTTCATGCAGAACTTCAGAGGAGCAGGGCTGACAAATGAAAACCCCTTCTGTTGGTAAAAACTCCCAGAGAGACAGACAGAGGTATAAAAATTATTAAACTACAGTCCTCCCTGGAGGAGAGGTGATTTTATCACTGTCTGGTTGGCAGGACTGAATGAGGCAAGGGGAGAGAAGTCCTGCATGGACACAGACCACCGGGTAGAAGACCACCCCCAGGAGACACATGCTCTGCTACATCTCAGGCTTTTTCTTTAGCTGCTGTATTATAGGCCCAGATATTTTCCTTTCCTCCACATGATGTGGAAAAATTCATGTTGTAACACACAACAGTCTTCCAATAGACATAGCAAAATGTCAGTCTTATTAAAAAACAGGCTTTTATTCACTGATTGTCCCATCTTTAACAATTCCCTTCTTACGTTCCTCTCGTCCCACAAATGGGATCACAAGCTGTTTATTTCTGGCTCTTCCTTACAAACCTTGCTCTCAAATGAGCCTCCCGAAAGGAGTAAATGGGAACGCACCAGACATACGGCTTCCTCAAAGAGCTCGAGCAGCCGGGGAATGACCGAGGGCTGGCACCAGTTTCTACCTTCCTTCTCACTGAGCCTGAAACCACACAGTGCTTCATGCCTGGGTATTTCTGAGACCTCTGCAGAGCTAAAACACCACGTTACTCCTTTCATCCAGCAATGCTGCTGAATGCTCCTGAAGCGTTGACAGCTGAAACCCATCTCCCTTTCACTCCTCTCTAATTTCTGAGCAAGGATGGAAAATTATAAGCCACAGCCAGCGTTAGAGCATAAAACCAATTACAGAAAGCACGGAGGGGGCAGTGCTCTGTGCACTCCCCACACACTCAGACACCAGCTCCTCCAAGAACAACCTGTCCTTTGCCCGTCTAACATTGTACCAGAGATGAAGAACTGTCTTTTCAGACCTCCCAGCTGGTAGCTCAGGCTCACTTGATGAAGCAGCCAGCGCTTTCCAGAAAGTGAAGTGGCATTGCCACATTTGCAATGACCTCAATTTCTGCCGAGCCACTTCCAAATCAGAAGTCAAGCCAGGGAAAAAAAAAAAAAAAAAAAAAAAAAAATCACAAAAAAAAAATCACGACACGGCTCTGAAGACATCAGATTCAAACACGCAACATACAGCCCATTCTACCATAATCCCTTTACCTCCAAACCCACCCTATCTCACAAGGACACATGTTAAAAAAACCCCAGTGGGTGTAATCCATTTTAGAGCCAGGATCTCTGCTCTGCCAGACCCGGCACTCAGAGCAGCATCACGGCCCAAGGGCAAACTTTGGCCCATCGCTTCTGTCTCCGGTGCTTGGGCTCTGGTTGTTTTTTCTGGGCACATCCTGTGCATGGACTAAGGGCCAGGATGAAGCTGTTTGGCTCGTGATTCATTTATCATCGCAGACTCCCTATCAGTGTGTCCCGAGCATGTTCGGGGACAGTCCCTCCTGAGAATCCAAGCAGGTATGGCCGGATGCTTCTCACTCAACCTCACCAGGAGGATTTTTCTATAGCAACTAAAGCCAGGTGTTTGGCTGGTTAGATTAACCCTTACTTGCTTCACGAAAAGGGCTTTACTGAAAATGAGCATCTTTTTCTAACCTCTTTAATTTCTTCTGTGGTGCAAAGACAGGTATGTGTCAATGAAAGCTTCTTCATCAGTCACTCTGGATGATTTTTGCTGGATGGAGGATTGAAATGCTGAATCCTTCCTCTGCCAGTCCTTTCCATGGTGGGGGGTAAAACATTTCCTAATTTCCATCAGGTTACATGATGTTTAACCCCAGAGGACACAGTCTCCCAAGCAGATTAAATCACAGTCTCATAAATCAGTCTGGAAATTTGCCCTGCTTTATCCCAAATTTTCTATAGTTCAGCTTCTCTGATGACTCCAGTTGCCCTGCTCCTCCCCTGCCCCCCACCCCTGGGGTGTTTATACTGATCAGAAGCACTTGTACATACATTAAAAATAACCCAAAATAAAAAAAAAAAGTTTGTATTTACAAGTTGTATTGTTGGAATTAGAGTCTAATTAGGTCACTCGTTCCCCTGGTAGGGCAAGAATGATAATGCTGGAAAACAGACAATTTATGAGACCCAAAAATAACTCATCCTGCTGTTTTGTAAGAAAGATGTGTTTTCTTCACCCTGCGCTGAGGACATTTGCTGTCGAGGCCACTCGGGCACACTGATACGTCACACAAACTGCAGCTTGGTCCCACAGGCAAAGCTGGCCTGTGCCTCAATTTCCTCCTACCAAAGGAGGGATATTAATCCTTCCCAATTTGACAGGGCTTTGGTGAGGTCACCTGTGTTTGTAAGGCATTTTATCACTCTTGGCATGAGGCCCCAGGCTATATTACACATGCTTTTTTTCAGACTTGCCTTTTAGCCTTATCTGCACCGACCGTTTAGTGCACAAAGTGCAAGCACTTGCATGAGCTCAGATTATCAAGGCTCAAGGTGAAGAACAAGCCCATGGCTTCACCACTGTGCGCACTGTTGCTTTGCTTGGGTGCCTATCTGAACCAGTTCGGCACGAATGGTTCACTAAAGCCCCTAGAAGTTGCACAATGCAGGGAAGAACCTCTGAATGACATCGTGGGTGTTGGTCACTTCTTCCTCTGACATATTGTCACCATCACGCACCGACAGTTTGCTGGTTTCTCCATATACAGGTGCAGATTTTCTGATTCTGCAAATGACTTCACTGGACAAATTGAGAAATTTGCCTTGTAAAACCTCACAGAATGACTTCACAAGTCAGACTTATCTGATTTAAGATTAACCATTAATGAATGGTGATAAACATGCCAATTGCCTACTTAATGAAGGTCTCTACCAGCCTGGGAAGTTGCCTTGGCTTAGAGGGACATGCCCTGTATTTCCAGGGAAACAAGACAGCAGAGCAAAAGGACCCTGTTCTCAGGGCACAGTGGAAGTGAACAAAAACTCAACAAAAACATGTGTGCAGATAAAGTTCCTTTTGATTTTGTGGGAAAGGCAGGTTTGAAATGAAAATAATTGACAAGGCAAGAGGAGGAGAGAAAAAAAAATAAAAACAAGAGGCAGGCTTTAAAAAAAAATGAAAATAAAAGGAGCAAGGAGAAAAATAAATAACCCTGGAGCAAAAACGCAGAGGGAAGAAGAGGAAACAAATGAGACAAATAGCAGGAAAAGGGTCAGTAATGAAAGCCCAGATTACTTGATTCAGTCAAGCCATTGCTTCTGCTGTTCAGGGCAGGGCGGGAAGCCAATCTGTTTTCTCTGGTATTGTTTAGGCTACAAATGCCATGGCAGATTTCCCATCCACTCCCGTGTTTATGTCCGTGCTCGAATCCTAACCACAAAAACATGTGTGGAGGAAAAATGTCCTGAGAAGAGTAAGGGCTGGAAGCAGGAGGATGATACACTTCAGAGCCGAAGGACCTCAAAAAAGCACTTCTGCATCTTATGGCAATTTTGCAGAATAACGTCTCGTTCAGTAAATGCTATGGCATGAGGATTTTAATCTTCAAAATGGGTACATTGATACCTCTGGGTTATTACAAGCTACCAGCCACAGAAGGCTGCCTGTATTTATACAACACTGCATTATTTATAATATCCCTTTCAGGAGCAGGAAAATACGAGTTCTTTCCTTAGCAGTTTGACTCCCCCCGCCTTGGAAAACATTGATTTCTCACCCTTATTTCTCCCACCAAAGCTGTAGCCAACCTGACTGTGTCTAGTTTACTTCTCTAGGCCAGATGCTCAGCTGGTGAAAAGCACCAATAACCACCCTGGAATAACAGAGCTGCCCTGGTTTCCACCAGCTGGGATCTGGCCCGGCCTCCCCAACATCAGCATGTTTGTGAGAACCGATTAACGGCTGCTACAACGCTGCAGGGGAGGACAAATATTATTTGCGAGGGGACGAAGGCGTGTAAAATGGTGGCCCCATGGGTTTCTATTTCTTAACAGGGTTCGACTCTCCTCTATTAAGAATCTGGAGAAAGTTTATCACTGCAAAATAACAAAATACTTAAGGCTGATCAAATTTTGGGTGGAAGCTATTTGAAAGTGTCATTTTAGCTAAAAAGCAGCAGGGGATTATAAGATTTTACAGTCCAGAACTAACAGGGAAGAATTTCAGCCTGTGTTATATTTTCACCGTCCTAAGCTGTTAACCCGTGAGCACGCTGGCAAGGCACCCAGAAACTTCTTCAAGCCAAAAATAACAGAAGAGGCTGGAAAATTTTTTTTTCCCCTCCCCTAAATAAATGTACCAAGGACACACATGTTTCAAAAAGGGTTCTTTTAATTAGAAGCAAGTTTGCAAAAGAAGAAGTAACTTTCTCATATAAAATAGTGGAGTGGTGAAGGTGAGGCTAACAAGAGGTGTGGAACAAAAATCCAGGGCAAATCCCCAAGGAGACACTGACGTAAAAGCAACAATCCAGTAACCGTAGTACACTACAGGGTAACTCAAACACAACTGTGTAAGGTGGTCCTACCCCTAAACTGACGGCAGATACCAAATCAGAGGGTGAACTCCATCCTAAGAGTGTCAAAATGATCGACTACAAACTCACCATAATACCATGTCCTTGCATCTTTCTGCTACCTGATTGCTCCCACTGCACCATGACAGGTCCCAGCACTGCCCAGGAGCTTAACGACATCAAGGGGGGAGCTCTGGTGGCACCTCCCAGGTGTCCCACCTGCAGGACGCCACCATGTCACGTTAGCAGAAAGTTTCATTCCCAGATCTAGAGAATCGGACATAAATGGGAAAACACTTTGACATAAAGCTCTGTAACCCCATTCCAGTCTCTATATCCAGCAATTCAAGCCCCAGAAAGTGCACAGTGATCAAACAGCATCAAAATAATGAATTTCCTGCCAAATCTTGAGGCTCCAGGGCCGCTTAAAAGGGCAGGTGGCAGCTTTGAGAAGACAGAATTCTGAGTCAGAGCCTGAATCCAAGTCACAATGGTATTTCACCCCGTGTTCAAACATACCTCACCTGTCCCATGTGTCATGTATGTGCTTATCGGTTGTGGCTCTCTGCTACCGAGGGTGACAAAATTTACACCCTGACAAAGTGCAAGCCAACTCTATTTGTCTGGGAGGGCTAGGGCTGGAGATGTGAGGGAGAAGAAACGGAACACAGAAATACGAAGAGCTGAAGACCTGACTTGTCGGGTGGAGCCATTTAAGGCTCATGCCCAGCCCAACATGTTCAGTCTTGGGATGAATGTGCTCCTAATTCAAGGGGGGCTTTCCGTAAGGAGGTTTCAACGGATACTGTACGACCACATCATCATGCGTGTGACTTTGTGTAAACACCACAGCAACATACCTCTCCCCACGTGACCTCTAGTAACGACGTGATGATGTATAGACTCCACACATGCTGGCAAAAACCTATAGAAACAACCTAAGAAATGTGACTGAACTAGCAGGAACTCCAGGTTGGATGAAGCTGTTTGCAGTACAACCTGCCCATCTAGTAACTGTTCTGTGATGGCTTTTCCTCTCCAAACCTAACGCCTCATTGCATGCACCCTTCTGGCTCCTATTGATAAAGAAGATCACTAAAGATAGGAGGTCTTGGGATCATATTCAGTCTTGCATGCCACAGGTTTCTAGGACTTCAAGATTTCTAATGGCCCCGTCAAAGGTTATCTTTCCTGTGGGGTTTTTTGTGTGGTTTTTGTTTTTTTTTTTTTAAGTTTTCTGATAAATTCCTTTTCTACAGGATTTTTCTGAAACAAGATGCCCTGCTTATCTAAAAACAGCAAGTGGGAGAAGACACTAGTGCTCTGTATGTATAAACAGCTCGCTTTCCTCCCTTTTTGGAGAGCAGATTGGATATCTTTGGATGACCCAATAGATTTCTTGAGGGAAGCAATGACAAGGATAATAAATGTATCCCCATGTCAGGACAGACGTGGATATTTATTCTAAACAATTGCTACAGCAGCTTCCGGCACAGACCTGGGTATAAGCAGGAGAAAATGAGATCCTGGCCCATCTACAGAGCACCACTGGCTTTAACACTCAAAATGAAGAGGAAAAAAAAAAATCCTTTGGGGTAATGGTTTAGTTTCTTTTTCTGTATGTTTTTTTAATTTTCTCCAGCAATGCCAACTGCTTCCAAAAGTGGGATCGCTGGTCACAGCATGATTCCTTTAGTAAATACTGATGAAACCCCTTTGCTCTGTGCTCTCACTTCTCCCTGCCCTCCCCACGAAGGGGTTTCACACGGGTGATTCCCAGGGTGGGGAAAAAAAGAGACTGTCACTGGTGAAAGTAAAACACTGCCCTCTCCTGTCCCTTCTCACCACTGCTGCTTGCACCCCAGCAGCACTGGTCGTGCACCAACATCTGAGCGTTAAAAGATGGGAATCGAAAATACTCCACCCAAGGGTGTGGGGCTATGGTGGGGGACACGCTGTGTGTGATACAGACTTTTGGGGGATAAAATGCTCCACTTAGAGTGGGCTGGAACAGTGCAGCTCCTTCACTTACGTGCACTGTTACACGTGATTTATGATAGGGACAACCTGAGGTTTGGTGCCTTTGGGAGTGCCAGGAGCATCGCCGATGGTGGTGGCTGGTGTCACCTCAGCCCTGGGAGGGGGGGGTGAAGGCTTGGGCACTTTTTTCCTGCAGGAAATTGGATATTTCCATGGCTATTGCATGAAAAACAAGCTCCTATTAAACTGTTCCCTGAAATGTCTCCCTTGGTCATTTCATAATGCTGTTTTTATTCTTTAGTAATAGCCACCAAGAGACCTGAGAAACATGGGAAAGTAAATAAATAAATACAAATAAAATATCCTAAGAAGGTGTTTTAAAATAAGCTTTCATTTTTCAAGACAGTTCTAAACAGGAGGATGGAAACAGAAGTGGATCTGATGGGTGAAGTTATTGTAACATGACAACTAATGTTTAAAAGTTGTATTTCAAGGCTGTGATTCCCAAAGATTACAGTTACGAAATAGAGCCTTCTTGCCAACTGATGGAGTGCTTCCTTCCAGAAAGAACAATTTACCTGGTATCTGAGGTAAATAAAACCTACCCATTAATCATATTTTACAAGTTCAGCGTGTTAACAAGAAGGCACAGGCATCATGCATGTAGCTATACAGGATCCTGGGCAGCAGAACACACACCCTATGCTCATCTTAGGGGTGAGCAGGGCAGTGCACTCCCATGCTCTGCAATTGCCTAAGTAAAATAAACCCACATGTAAGAAAAGCCAACTCCTAAACAAAACATAACTGAGAGTCACAATGGTGTGGGCTGGAACGGAACAGAAATGCCTCTGTTTGGATCAACAGGACCTAAAGGAATCACACCTAACCTGTTGTTTTGGCAGCAGTCAGAAGAAAAGGGCCATACAGCCAACTCAGTAGGTCGTCAGCAAGCTCAGGCTTTTTAGTTGCAGATGGTTCTGAAAAAAAAAAAGGAAAAGTCTCTTCTCCTCGCTTTGTATAGATCATGCTGCTCCCCATGTTGTCCTTCAGTGGAACAGTGGCCACAAAGTCCATTTCCATTAGTCCCCATGGTTTCCTTGCTTTTTTGCTCAATGTGGTATTAGATCAGCCCCAGGAAGTAACTGCACCTTACACCAATTCAGATCTGGCAGTATTCAGGAGATAAGGAGCTACTCACACTACGCTTTCCTTTGGAGCAAACTCTTCAGTGTTGGATCTACTTTCTACTAATCTATATCCCTAAGTCCTTAGTGGTCCTTGAAAGGCTCCTCCTGTAGCACTACCTCTCATACCTCTTGAATAAGCGCCATTAAAATTCCAACAGCAATTGCATTCCTATGTCACATATATATAAACCAAGGTGTTTAAAATACATAATCTGATGCAGGAAATAACAAAGGAGAAAGAAAAACAGATCAGAAAGTCATGTAGATAATTTTGTCTAAGAAACAAAAAACTCAGGCTGAAAACAAATTTTTCTCAGTTCAGTAATTAAAGCAAAGTCCATATGGCTTAATAGAACAAAGTGCACAGAAGGCAGTGGGGTTTTTGTTTGCTTTGCATTTCTCTTTGCAGCAAGCTCCACATCACCCTCTTTGGAGCCCCTTCTCCATCCCACACACATCCTGTGCAGGTGCAGAGAGGGGGATGGTTTGCAGGGTTTTGGCTCAAGCCCATGTCTTTGCATATCCCTTGCCATCTAATGAACTGTGGATCATTATCCCAAACTCAAAAGCCCTTAAACACACCCACTGGAGTTTTTGGTTTTGAACTTTTTCTTTCTGGAGCCTTTGGAGAGAACAGCAATCCAGTGCCCAAAGCTATCCAGAATCTGTATGCACCAAGAGCAGCAGTGCTCAGAGGCAGTGCTAAAGAGTAAAAGCAGTTCTGAGATCGTTTGCCCTGTCCAAGGGGCACTGAAAGGGCTGAGCTTGCCCTTGGACCTCAACTGTTCAGGTGAGGTGCCACCAGGCAATTTCTAACCAGCGCCCATGGGCAGGAACAGGCAGCCAACATAATCAATGCCAGGCTGGTTTCAACAACCTGCCCTGAAGCCATCACCACACAGTGCCACAGCTGTCCTGCATCCCTCCAGCAGGGACAGGGACAATTTGCGATAGTAACACACGTGCCCTGACAGGACGTTAGCAAGCAGGAGGATACTGATTTTCCTGGCCGACCTACATCCACCTGGGAAGAAATGCCAGATGCTGGAGTGGCAAGGACTCACCTACTTCCACATTCACCTTTCAAACTCTTGCAGTAAAAAGTCTGGTGATCCAGGACCGTTGCTAGGCCGAAGACCTGGACCTTTAAACCCACTGACAACTTCCTTGCGAGTAAACAACTTGCTGCTAAACATGACAGACTCAGGAAAAGGATAGAAAAGAAGGAAACAAAAAGAGGGCTATACAAAAGGATGGAAAATAAACTAAAAATCCCCTCTCTTCTTTCCAAAGGCTATAGCTTCAAGTGCACAAAGCAGACTGTAAATGTGCACAAGGTAATTCATGACCCCAGTGCTTGAAAAACCTGGTTAGCTTTATTTGGAAACACTTTGTTGCTTCTCCCAGATACAAAGCTGAAGAATCAATAAAAGGCACCTGTGGACACCAAAACTCACCCAGTCTGTGTGATGTGTCTTTGTACTAAAGAAAATAAAATCAAACCAACCCAGCTACTGTGTACTTTTTTACAGACCAGTAAGCAGCACTGCAGAGTCCGGGCGAGAAAGGACGCTCAACTTCTATTGACAGGGCAGGATAACTTTGACGATCAAAACCCTCATCAATTAGTGGACTCTCTAGCTTGTCACCGCAATCTTAATTGAAAGATTCCTCTGGCTTGCTGGGTTGTGTCCTTTGACTTTTAAAAAATGACCGATTCAAATGGCACATGCAGTCCATGAGGGAGGATTAGAGCTACACCAAAAATAAACTGACCTTGCATCTGAATTCTTCCCACTTGCTTCACCCACTGCTGCCTACAGTGCTTTTTTGAGCCATCTCCTCTTCCAAAGGCCCTGGAGTTGGAATATTTAAAAAAATGCAGCAGGTCCCATTTGAACAAGAAAGGAAAGCAGGTCAGTAATTCAGTATAAATACACCAGCAGTGAGCCTAGAGCTGACACAGTGACACATCTGAGCCTAAGCTGATCAGCCAGTGCTCCGAATGTGGGGAGCAGCAATGAGGAGAGGGGAGAGGAGGAGTCTGCTTTTCACATAAAAATTTGTCCCTTCTCTATGTTTTCCTACTTGACCTTCATGACAGAGAAAAATTAAAAAGGAAAAAAAAAAAAAAAAAAAGTAGAGAAAAAAGGAAGAAAAAGGAGCCTGGGAGGTTTTATGTTTTCTCTTCAAATCACATCACAAAGTCACTCATTGCATCTAGGAAATTCACTTCCTTGTTTGGGAACGGGGGGGACAGAAGGAGGGGAGAAGAAAGAAAGAGGGGAGAGAAGGGCATGGGAGCTGCTTCCTGAAGCAGTATTACAAAAAGCGGTTAAAAAACCCCTACTATTCACAAGTGGTTAAAATCATCACTTTTCAGAATTCCTTTTTTTCTTTTTTTTTTTAAACAAAGGTTCAGCTAGTTCAGCTCCATATTTTTAGAGTTGATTGTCTTCAGAAAAAAAACCAAAAAACCACCCAGCCTCATCCGTGTTCCCATCCGTTTCTACCCTGATAGAGAAGTTACCCACAGTTCACCGCACTGGTCACGCACACACAGTCACTGCGACGGGTCTCCCCCGAGTGCTGCCGGCGGTTTGGCTGGATCCTCCAGCCCCGTCTCAGACGAAGGAGGAGAACCCTGTCACTGGAGTCCGGGAGCCGGGCGCGGGCTGTCCCGTTGGGGTGTACACCCCTCCTGAGCTCTGTGTCGTGATGACAGTCTGGAAATAGGGTTCTGTCTCGCTGGCAGCACATTCCTCGTATCTATAGGATGCTGGGTGCTTCACCCCTTTCTGTTGCCGCTTCCATGAGTTGTAGTACGTGGGGTCGCTCATGTAATGGTTCACAAAGGAGTGCTTTGGCAACTCGTCTTCGTAATCTGAGTCAGTGGCCTGGAGCATAAGGAAAAAATAAAACAAAAAGTTAAAAAAAATCAGCAACTAGCATCTATATGATTTAGCCTGTTCCACTCTAAAAGAAATTAGACAAGGTTAGTATCACCAGTTAACAAAAGCTGTAATTTTAGTGCCGGATGGTTTGTAGTCCAAAGCGTAATACACGCTGGACTGGAGAAAAGCACTGTGCTCTGGTTTAGCCAGGCTTTGCTGCTAGAGGGAGAGTCCCCCGACAAATGCTGGTGATAAGACATGCAGAGAAATCCCTTCTAATTCACTGCAGAATGATGCAGCGGGAGCTAGGATTTCCTGTTTTGACAGAAGATGCAGGGAAGTGTAGAGACATCATAGAGAAACCAACACCTTTCACTCACATAATCAACAAGACTGCAATTACAATTGAGAATATCTCTTCTTCCGATGCAAGGACAGAAAGAATGTCCTCCCTGCAAACACACTGAAGTTAGCCAGACATGCTGCTCTTTGTGGTGGTCAGACCAGGCCACCTGCATAGTACTCTGAGTTTGGCTTGCAAGTCCCATTAAGTATTGAAAATTAGTTATATCGCTGAAAGGGAATTAAGCAAAATCCCAGGGTTTTTCAGGCAAACAACTCTATCTGTAAGTTCCAACTGATTATTGGTGGTATAAGGCGCACAACCAGCGGCGACAGAAGAAAGAGAATGCAAAATCTGGAAAAGAAGAACTGCCAGGCAGGAGGGGTTGCTTTCTTGGGATGGCTCAGGCACAGCCCTGTGTTCAGAGCGGATCTTACCCCTGAAACATTTATGCATGGTGGCTGGATAGCTTCAAAGCTCATATCAATATCGAGTGGGAGCTCTATTGAGATGTAACCAGATAAGTTTTGTGCATCTGTCTCTCCTCTGTAGTACTGCTGCCGTGATACAGCTGGAGGAATCACAGGGGGCTCGTACATCTCCTCCGAGTACAGAGATCACGGCAAAGCCTTGGCCATGGTATCCAAGCGCACATTTTCCTTCTGTTCCTGCTACTGTTCCCACCAATAACAGCCACATCCCATACAGCATACAAACATTTACCCAGTCATTTCCATATCTCATGCCTTCTCTCAAAATCTCTGGTTTGAGCATGCAAAAGCTTTCATTCCTCCCCAACCCCCCGATAATCTGCATAGCTGATTCTAAAGGCAATTAAATATCTAAGTAGTAGCTGCCTAAGACATACAAGAGAGAGACGGCTAAGTGCAGCTCGTAACTGTTAGTTGCTGCAATTAGTTTCAAAAGGTTGATATCGTTCTGATCTATGACACCACACAGCACACGCACATCCTTCTTGATCCTGCCTGCCACACAACTAGTCTCTCCTCCTCTAAAGCTCCTTTTTAATGGTCTCTGAAGAACAATCCTCAAAAGCCTTGTGAACCATCGTTTGAAAAGGGCATCACATCCATCATCCCACTTCTTTGCTTAGATAGCTGCTTCGATACTATTTCGTGTCCATTTTCCAGCATAGAGGGTGATGGACAGAGCTGAGAAATTTTTCCCAGAGTTTTCCAAAAGTCTGAGCAAAGCAGCTCTTCACAGCTTTGCAAAATTTCCCTTCCACTATTACCCATGCTTTGGCTCTTTCAGAATTATGTACTGTTTGATTATTTTAAGAATGCAAAGCTTCAGGTGCCTTGACATGTAATTAATATTACAACAAAACCCTACCAGCATTTAATAATTGTTCCAGAAGGAATTCAGCGAGTCTATCTCCCAGAAAAATGCACCTTTGTTACCAGCTGCCAGCCTCAGGAAGCCAACACCTGACTCCCTCCAAAGACCTTCCTGAACAGGTGGTTTTTGCGGCATGCCTGGAATATCCCCAGATTTGGACCACTTCACAGCCAGTGGGTGCAGAGAGCAGCTCCAGAGCCTTGGAACCGCTGCAGGGAACATCCTGCCAGCACTGCCCTGTCTATTTTTGTAAGGGGCTCCAACAAGAGTGCCTCTGATGACTGCAGATGTGGCAGCATGGCAGAGCACGGCAGCAATAGCTCGGGGAGGCTGGTTCTCAGCTGCAGATGCAATCAACTACCTGCAGACCAAAAGATCCCCAAATCCTGTTTTTCTCTGTTCTTATCAAGAATTAAGGGTTGCACTTTGCACCAGCCTACATCTCCAAACATTCTGCTGCAGCTCCATGGTCTAATGTTAAGGTAAAAAGTGCCTGGGAAGCTGAGGGGATGATGTGGGCATCCAGAAGAAAAGTCTCTGCATCCTGAGCAGAGGCAGGTGGTTATGGATTGCTCACCAGAGGCAGCACCCGAAGGTGTGAACTCCTCTAGCTATCATGGATGTGCTCCCTCCATCAAAGGCACAATGCTACCACTGCCCTTCCCATGTCTTCTGACTCCTTCCACAATCCACCATCACTCTTACTGCCTCGGACACGCTCAGCCATCCCCCAAAGAAACAAGCCCCTGCTGAAAAGATGGATAACAGCTGAGTTGAGGTGTCATAAGCATAAGGAGAAAAAAAACCCCACAAACTTCTAGTGGCTCCTTACTGGTCTTCCTGATGTCCCCGCAGACATATAGAAACATAAAGACAACTAAAAGGCTGGAAGCTCTAAGAAGAAATGCTGAGAAGCAGCTGAATCCAGAAGACTGACACATGACTTGATAGGTATAACACTACTGATGCAGCCACTTGATTTCTGTCCATCGCTAGCAGAAAAATACTCACCCGCAAAACTAATATAATTTCTGTACCTAAGCCAAGTTCTTTTGAGATTGTCAGAAGTCAACATAATAAAGAGAAGAAACACTGGGAACACTTTTAGATGGGCTGCTGCCATTTGAAATACAGTATCACTTGGACTTGCCATGAACAGAAAGAGGGAATCTAAAACAATACCACCTGCTAATAATCTGTCCACTAATTAGTCCATTATAACAACTGAAAGAGAACACTAATTTGGTGTAAATAAGGCCAGTGCCTTTCAGAAGCAACTTTTGTGAAACACATACAGAGCTGTGCCAACTTCAGCCTTTCACCATCATTAGCACTAATGCTGGAAAGGATAACCTATTTGTTAGTGTCCATACAATGTGTTTTCTTTGTATTTCCTTCAGAACAGGTAGGAACTGAATATTTCGTCCATGTTTCTAAAGTATCCTCTAAGGTCTGCTCCGAACAAGGTACTAATAACCACCCTTACCAGCAAGGAATTCTCTGAATTGCCATCCCCCATCCCTCTCTGCCCTGATGAAAATCGAGGAGTAGCAAGATAAACACCTGTTTTGCATGACAATACAGACAGCTCATACTAGAGGATTACTTTTTAGTGGTTTTTAAACTATTGAGTAAATAGAAATGCTGCAGGGCTTTTTGCTTTGTTTTCAGTTTTCTCCCTTCCCTGAGACTGTGGCTTTGTTACCTTGGAAACCTCCATAGGCTGGAGCGTGATTGGGTGTGCGGTGACATTACAGACTGTCAACCAAAGGTGCATGGATGCCTATGAAACAACAAATACAGAAAATGAAAGGCTATCTAAGTATTTTATTGATAGCACTAAATGCACAAGTGCTGTTCAGAGGCAAGTCAGTGACCAGGGTTGGCTAGCTTAGTCAATGGGAAATTTGAAAATAGTTCCAATTATCTTTTTTCTTCTTTTTTTTTTTAAAGTGACTGCACAAGAAACAACCTTAGGAGATTATTTCTAAAAATTTAGATAACAGCAGTTTCTTTTGGTTGACATGAAATGAATATGCTGCAAATCAAACAAGGTAACCTAGCAGGCAAACAGATTTCTCCGGACACGGGACCACTTGCTTATTTCATGTGTCACCTGCAGCTGGTGCCCAACTTGTCAAAATCATTGGAAAACTTTACAGGAAACAAGTTAAACCATATTCCCTATTAAGTGTTAAGTGGAAAATTATTATATCTTCCTACAGAGTTGAGAAAGCAAAAGTCAGTTAGACTGCAGAGGGCAGATGGGAAGACCAGAGCATCACCAGCATTCGGCACAGATTAATAATGTGCACAACCTGTGAGAATATCTCCTGAAAACTGTTTTTGGGAGACCACAAGGACACGTGAGAACAAACACACACACACCACCCTCCCCTCCCCTCCTGTAAAACTGCTCCTCCATGGCAGGATGACATCGCAGATATATCATCAAATTTCTGTACATGGTGAACACCAAATTTCTTCAGATCGTCTGTCTCGAGCCTCGTCCACTTGACTCATTATCTAAAAGCCTACTATTATTAATCATTTAGAAATTACACTCTTAGCACTCTCTTGCTCCATACCTGTCAATTAAACTACTTTAACCTCATTAACAGTACTGGTGCTTGGCTTTCATGACATGGTGTAAGTTAACCACTTGATTTATGAATATTAAGAGTACCACTTGGTCTGCTTGATTTTCTCTTTGCTTTTCTTTTGCTCTCCTCATCAGGAGGGAGCTCAGAGGAAGGCTCCCAGGCAGCTGTGTTGTAAGTGTAGTCAGTCAGCCCGAGAGATTCTCACAGGCTTCTTCGCATTCAGTAAACCCCATGAGACTTGAAGCCAGTGAGCTTCCTTCTTTTCCATATAAAATCTTGACACCTCAGGCAACAGGGGTAAGACTTAGCTGCAAGAAGGTGGCATATGGGTTGAAAGCAAAAGCAGAGTTTTTGGCCATGCCTGCCCTTATGCGCATCGTATTAAGTGGAATTTGAGATCCACACAAAGATGTATTAGAGAAAAACAGCATCAGGACACCCTTTGCTGCAGAGGACCAAACCTGTGTAGAGCTCCTATATAAAAATATATCTTTACCTCTTCATATAATGGGAAACATTTCTGCCTGCTAAGAGAGATGGAAATTCTGAAATTCTTGGAAAACAGAGCTTGTCTGTTAAGATCTCCTTGGAGAGTAGAAGCAAAAAGAACGGAAAAGACACACAGGAAGAGCTAATAGGTACACAAATACCTGAAAAGAGAATGGTCAAACATCTATACACACCTCTGCCCCAACCCACCCTTCACCTCCTGTCTGAATCAGCCAACATAAACAGCATTTTCAGGCTGATCAAAAGCAGCATCTCTTATTGCTACCTCTACTGGGAGCGTATTAACATTTCACGCCTAAAAGCACTCCCCACCACAAAAAAAGCCAAGCATCAAAGACATTATACAGAAGGGCTGCATATCTAAGCCCCAAGGAAAAACAGGAGGCACATTTTGTTCACATACATGCAACACACAGATTCACAAAAACACTAGAATCTCAATTGAGACCTTCAGGCTTGACTGCAATACACAGTAAATAAATAATATTAATAATAGCCTGAGAAAAAGAAACAAAAATCACTTTCTTCTCTGTTGTACAAACAGTGCATATAGAAGGCAGTAATGACACCCTGCAAGGAGACTTTCACGCATTACCAGGAAATACCACATGGGGCATTGAAATTAATGTCAAAAGGTGCCAGTGCTAAATTCATGATCATCCTCAGCACACTGTTTTAATGACAGGTTTAATGCTGGGTTGTTACAGTGACATGACCAAAGCACTATGGGTTTAATCTGGAGGGTAACGCTTGTGCACTGCATAGTCAGCAGCTTGAGCTACACCACAGAAAGCTGCCTGTACGATGGGTCGGCCACAGGGCAGCACAAAGCAGCAGGCTGTCCATGGTAATTAACAGGAGGTGAGAGCTAGGTAGCCAGGAAAAGCAGCTGTAGCTGCAGGTGCAGAAAAGCTACAGATGAAAACTGTCATCTTCTTTCACTACTTGCTGCTCTTGATTTATTCTTGCTAGAAGGGTCAGATTTGGAGTGGTTTGGCCCACTGCTCGCTTCTTGTGCTGTCAGTTCCGATTTGTCAGGACCTCTGCTGACAACACACGATTTTAGAGACAGGTTTACCTTTCTATCCCTTGAAGAATGTCTATTCACCCCTGGCCACTGTTGGACTTTTACAGACGACAAGCACTTTCTTTCTTCTTAAAGGGGATACAAGACACGAGATGGAGCACTGCCAGATGGATAATGCCAGCATACACCCACATTTCTTGGAGAACAGAGTTTAAAGGCAACGTGAGCAGAAGACTCCTCTTAGTTAGTCTAAGGCTGCAGGCTGGGGTGTTCAGAAACCTGAATGCTAGGCTCTCACAGCCATAGCCACGTGGTCCCTGGCAGGTTACTCACTCCCCACTTACTCCCTCCGTAACAGAGGCAGCAGATATCACCAGTCAAGACCACTCGTCCGAATCCTGGTGTTCGCTGTAGCTGTCTAAAAAAGGCACTGTGAAAACTTCAAGCCACATCCCATACTTCAGTCAGTGCAACAGTCCAAAGTGTGTCCCACTTTCCACCTCATCCAGATGGTAGCTGCAGCCAGCGGGTTATTTTGCAGCATATACACATTTTCCCACAAGTGCTCCAAGTTTACATCCCACAGGCAGAAGGGGATGTGCAGTCCCTTCCAGAGAAGTCAGCACAGTGGCTGACTGATTGCACTTGTCTTTCTATGTAACACTGGAAAACTGTGAATATCTGCCAAGGCCAGGTCTAGAATATGCTCCTTGTCATTCTTTCCTTTGACATTTTAATTTTAAGATGTGATGCGGACAGCCCAGTAAATTGGCCATTTAAAAGTCCCCAAGACAGACAAACTGTGACAACACAGTATAATGCAGGTACGTGTTTGGGACTTCAAAGACTTGCCAGGATTCAGCGGGGAAATGAATGCCTGCAGTGACTGGGCAACCTTTGGCCAGGCAAAGGGAAACACTTACCTCCGACTCTGACACTTCTAAGGGCTTCTCGTTCAGGCCCAAGCCCTCGGTCAGCACAGCTCCATTGTACTTGTTGCAGATATCCTCATCAGAGTAGTGCAGCCCCCCTGGGCTTGGGCGAGGAGGAGACCTGGGAAATGTAAAGGGTGAGTGTATGGGATGTTGCCATTTCTCTGAAATGACACAATTAAATCATGCTTAGAAGCCAGAATCACAGCCTGGGGCAGTGACTTGGGCATTAAAGTCCTCCCTAGGTCCTCCAGACAAGGGTCTCATCCCTTTGCCTATTTAACAGTTGCTTGAAGCTAGATAAAAAGACATTTCCAAGAGCATGGTGTTCCCAGCTTCTTACCTGGTTCCATTCTTCTTTGAGAAGGTGCTCTTGATGTTCAGGTGTCTGCTGTTGAGCTCCAGGGCAGTGAAGCCTCCATTATCCAGGGTGACCGACTCTTCCACATTGGAGATGGTTTTACCTGGAGCCCGGCAATGAAAGATTCAGCTGAAACAAAGGCACTTTCCCCCCAAATGCTAACAAATGTTAGTAAGAGCTAACTTTTCCTTCTTTATGTTTTATGACATCATTAATTATTTGAAAATCTCTTAACCTTTCTTACTGGCAAATGAAAACAATCAGAGCCAAGGAGAGGAGCTTATCAGGAGTGTGAACAGGCAGAAGGAGCCAAAAGCAGTGAAAGGAGGAGTCATGGATGGATGCATTTCACTCGGAGGCTTATAAAGGAACCAGGTGACTAATTCAGGTGGCCACTGAAGATGTCCTAAATGAGGACAGCTGTGAATCACATTCATACTGACTGAAGCAAAGCAAGAGAAAGTAAAACTAAGAAAGGCAGAAAAAGAGGAAAAGGAGAAAAAAAAAAAAAAGGCAGGAAAGAAAGCAAGAGAAAGGGTAAGTGGATAGCAAATGGGAAAAAGATGTCAGAGCTGTAATGAGGATAAGATATAGATGTGAGAAATCACTGGACAATGTAAGGCAGGGAAAAGGACAGGGGACTGGCAGAGGAGGGAAAACACAGCAAAGTATATTATTTCTTGTGATCAAATATAGCAAGAGCTTATTCTCTCCCATGCTCATTCTTTGTAATCCCAAAGGTGTGAGCTCAGCTCATGTCCCAGGCAGAAAGACTGGTTACATATTGCCACTTTGCAGCAGACAGGTACTTTATCCTCGGCTTCAATTTCAGTGCTACATTAAGACTCAGTGTGAACACTGATATCCGACAGTACAGGTCAGACCTGTCTTTTCATGTCTGTCCCCCAAACACAGAGCAAAACTAAGAAGATGAGAGATTTCCTATGAGCCATGCATACAAATATGTAATAGTATTAACTTGGTAAAATGCCACGGTATTCATACATCTTATATCTCATGGGACTGAAATCTGATTTTCTAACACTTGTTCAAGTGAATTATAAAGAAAGAAAAGATCTTCACTTTGGGACTGAATTACTAAATACTGCCTAGAAGACTCCTTCATTACATTAATCCCTAAGAATGGGTACGACAAAGACCTATCCACCCAATTCTACTCATTAATGTGCCTTTTTTGGCATCTGCTGGCATCAGAGCAATTTCTTTCTGGAGGTGGAGAAGGCTATCCGAGAAAAACACGTGTGAGCAACCTTTCCAGGACTTTATCGTGTAAAGAGAAGAAAAGGTAAAAGACAATATTCAGAGCTCAAGAACTAGGCGTTTTGAAAGGGGACTATTTTAACATTCCTAGTTATTGAGCACGTAGCTCCTGTTTTCCTTTGGAAAGGAGACTGGTAAAAATTGTAACTAAAGACAAATACAAAGCTTGATGCTCACTATGCCTTAAAGTCTAACAGGTCCAGACAACCAAGACACCTCCTAGCTGCTTGGCCCCCAGCCCAGCAACTGCAGCTTGGTTTGTGGAATGAATGTGAGATGCAGGGCACTCCATTTAATATAGCGGAGTTGTGATATAGTCCTCACACATACAGACCTAGAATATTTGCACTGGGTACAGCCATGGAAAAGCAGAATCTGTCTCCTTCTTCCCATCTATCAGGGAATGATGACAAAGCTAAATGAAGTCTCAGCTCATTCCTTTTTTGTGGTCTTTTGCCAAACATTTGACCCAGACTCCTTGGCTTTTGCTACAGTCCCTGGAACTTCCAGATGCTATCCTATCCCAGCCCATGGCTGGTTAGCATCCAAAACCTGGTAAGATCAGGCACTCTTTGTCCAGTGTGGCTATGGGCAAAAGCCATTTCTACCAAACCAGGTAGCAGAAAGATCTGAGTCTTCTGCCAAACAGAATACCTATAAAGAGAGTCCACGCTGATGAAATCAGTGGTTCAAAGGTGTTATGGGTTTGTGTGGCGCGGTTTTCTTTGGTAGTAGGGGAGGGGGCTGCAGAAGTGGCTCCTGTAAGAAGCTGCTAGAAGCTCCCCCGGCTCCAAAGAGTCGGACCCG
>VYZV01035597.1:66985-103209 GCA_013401275.1 Pandion haliaetus | reverse complement strand
ACCGGGAATGGAGCTGAGCCGGGAAGGCGGGAGGGGTGGGGGGAGGTGTTCCGATGTTTGGTTTCCCTTCCTAATACCCTTGTGTTTTGTTTTTTTATTTGATTTGTAGTAAATTAAATTGATTTTGTTTTTTTCCCAAGTTGAGCCTGTCTTTTGCCCGTGACCATAAGTGGGGAGTGATCCCTCCCAGTCCTTGTCTCGACCCACGAGCCTGCCTTTGGATTTTCTCCTCATCCCAACGTGGCCAGGTGCGGGGGTGGGGGGTGAGTGAGCGGCTTCGTGGTGTTTTGTTACCGGCTGGACTGGAACTGAAACCACGACAAAAGGGAAGATATTTGTAATTCCCACAGCTCTTGAGAGTGTGTGTACAGCATGGAGCCACATCTTACCTGTGCTGCAGTTCTTGTACTTCTTGCTCTGGCCATGCAGGACCAATGCAAACACCACCAGGAGGATGAGGATCAGACTTGAGAGTGCCATCACCAGCAGAAACCACCACTCCTCGTAGAAAGGGGCTTCCGTTTGTGCTGAGAGAGCAAAAAACAAATAACAATTCCTCTTTATGCTCCTTCACCACAGCGAACAATGCATCTATAATAGTGTTCTGGAGAGAGGTGTTCAAAGGAGGTAACATAGTCTACTCTGCAGTCAGACTTTTGAGGGGCTTGCTGACACTTCTACGATGGCAAAGAAAACTGGAGCATATCACAGCTCAAACATGCCCGCAAACATCTTCCACACACCCAGAGCAGCACTCCAGAATCCCTTAGCTAAGAAGAAGTTATCACCAAGTGAAGAGAGGGAGGTTTCTTCCCACAGCTCCACACACCTACATTTCTTGACTACTGCAGTATGCTTAGTAGTCCCTGGGTCAAAGGAACCACTAATAGATCTGTCATGTCTCATGATTATTCCACTTTTTAAGAGGCTTTGCCTCACCAAAATGCTGCTCAGTGGTTCTTTGAAAAATACAGCTAGTGCCAGGAAACAAAGTACACTTGGTTCAGTGTCTTTCAGTACCTCCATTAACTCCAATTTCCAACATTCACTGCTACTCTATATCGTTTCCCCATCAGCTTAGCCAAGCCTGATGTGCAGCACATGGGTATGAATTCAGTTGCCTGGATTTTGTGTGATCTCAAGTCATTTCACCCTATTTGACCTCAATTTGAGATGCAAAATGATACTAACTTCCCCTTTCTAGAGTTATCTTGCCAGTCTCCTTTTAAAGTAGTAAGCATTATTATTTTCTTGCGGTGAAATTCTCTTTGTCAGCATCCCTCAGCTTTGTGAAAAAATGCTGCCGCTGGAGCAGAAGCCAGCAGTTGTATACAAGTTCCCTGTAGTCCATAAGGTAGAAGAACACCTGGTAGGAATGGGCAATGCCAGGAGACCAACTTCAACCCCTCACTATCACTGAACCCAGGCACTCTCTTTCCCCAACTGTCCTGAGCCCTAGATCTAAACACAAGTCTGTTGTAAGCCTGATGATATGAGCTCAAATTTGTTCCAGATCACTGGGTATCCTGCAGCAGTGAAAAGTAGCCACCATCTTTCTTTGCTAGGAAGCCAGTCCAGGCCAATAAAGCCCTAAAGGCAAACTGCACAAACCATGCTGGGCTGAGCAGATTCAGTGCAATTTATACCTCCCTGTGCTAGCTGAAGTGGCCAGCTTAAAACGCTTTATACTTTTATGACTGTGAGTCTCAACGGAAGCCTCTTACTTTCATGCAGCAATTTGAGATGAACACTGAAGCATCAAAAGGAGGTGAATTAAATAGTTCTGTTCAAGTGAAGAACTTACAAACAAGTGGTTTATTTATAAACAGCATCACAAGGAGATGCATGCTCAGCTTCAGAGGAATAATGTCTTCCAGGAAAGACTGACATGATTACTGACCCTTTACATTGTGTTATAGCCTCTGTGAAACCATAGATAGGAAAAACACTGACTCTCAGTGTTTGAAGTGGGTTGTCTATGCCCTTGTCCTGAAGGAGAAAAGCAAGGGTAGCACTCACACTGAAATCCATAGACAGCTCTCACAGGCTAAGTGGTTAATTGTGTAAGGACAAACGGAGCCGTGATGGCGATAGCAGCATTTACTACTCTTGCCTGCTGGGTAACTGTTGAATGGCGTTTATGCTTTTCACTGGAGAAGCAAAGAGATAAAAGCTACTCCAGATACTGGAGCGTTGCCAGGTTCTCAGGAATCTCCAGAATTTTGAATCACAAAGCCACTTTATCAAGTTCTGTTATTCCTCTTGTCTATCTTTGCTGACACAGCAAGGATGAAACAAACCTATTGCTCAAAAGCAACCTGGAGCACAGCTGCCTCTGCGAGGGTTAAGAGAAGACCTAAGCAAAGTTTTCATGAGGGCAAGCTCTCCCACTTCACAACAGGCCATTGAACTTGAGCTGCCCAGATGTGGCAAGCTGAGTGGAATTTGCTTTTCGAGGTATTGAAGTTCCTTCAGAAAACCAGAGTACCAAGCTGCTCAAAGGGATTTTGGAAGCATGTTTAGGCCATAGCCCTGTTTACTGGGAATAAGCACAAGCAAGCAGGGAGGGTGGGAAGCGCCCGAGAACATCACCAACTGGAACTGCCAGCCCAGAGGATATCAGGAATAACTTTGCGAAACTACACTTTTATATTTTTGAGAGCTAAATACAAAACAACACAGAAAATCTTTATCAGCGAATCCTGGGTAAAAAAGAAGGAAGCAGAGCAAACAAAACAACAGCCTAGGAAAGGAAAAAAGCAAACAAATTGTTGACTGTGTAAATTAGTCTTAGGGCAAGAGATCTTACATATAAACACTCATGAAATTTCTGAGAAGGTTCTTTGTCAAACTTAACAATGGCATACATGCATTTTTACTCTTGAGAGTAAAGCATACTGTAATAACAAGTCTTGATTCACCACTATATTACTCTGGTTTTATCCTAAAACAAGTGAAAACAAGCTGCCCTTGACTATTTGTTGCAACTAGAGAATCTGGGTTGGTTTTTTTATCCCTCTTCCCACCCAGCCCCAAGAAATTCCATTAGAAAAGATATTTAAAAAAAAAATCCATGATTACCTGATACTGCCACAGAGGGAACACTTGGTTCTCCGTAGCCAAATTCATTGACAGCCACCACCCGAAATTCGTAGGTCACACCCTGTTTGAGTTTGTCCAAGCCGACTGTGTAGGAGGTAGCAGTGCGAGGGATGTCCTTCACAAACATATCCCACAGCCCTTCATCTAAGAAAGCAGCAAGGAAAGAAATGGCATGAACTGTGCGAAGTGGCACTTCCTTCTGCTCACTGAGAAAACCTGCCATTAATTGTGTGTTTCAACCACAGGCAGTGGACATGCTTACCTGAAGGCTGCTCAGTGATATACACAAATGTCAGAGTGCCCTGCAAGACCCCATCTGTAAAGGCATTTATTCATAATGGGATCCTCTAACAGCCCAGATGGAAGAGTTCTCCTCTAAAATCTGCAGCAGCACCCACAGTGACCTGAGCTGGCTAGAGCAGCTGCCAGCCATCTGGGTCCCTCCTGACCAGGTAAGGTCACCGCATCAGCATGCCCGTTATTCGACAGAGCAAGTAAACCCAAAGCAACCTGCTACATTAACGAGTCCTAATCGCACAGGTTTTGCCTGCTTTTTACACTGCAAAACTGACTTTGCTATCGAAGTGTGTAGGCTAGGCTTTGCAAACTAATGTAAAATTTGGGTCCTGGCAGGAGGTACTGTGGCCTTGCATGAACTGGTGCCTGGTGGACTGGTGTCACTGGAGTGCTGCTTGCTTCACAATATCAATAGTGATATGTCCTTTGCATGTGCTGGCCCACAGCGTGGCATGGCCCACAGAGCAGGACAGCTGGCACTCCACTTCTGTGCCATGCATCTTTAAACAGAAATAAGTTTTTGTTTGTATTATAAATCTCTCAAAGTTTTTAGAAACACAATGCCATTCCGATAAGAGTGTTTCAGTAGCGTAATCTTGGTTCTCAGCAGCTGTACTGACATAGATCCTGACGTGCACCCCTACCAGGCACCGTTCTGGTCCCTGATCCAACCCATCATCTTATATTCACTTGACTGCAATGGAAAGAACTTTCAACAAGGTGGATCCTGTTACTAGTAAGAACAAAACCAACAATAATTAAAAATATCAGTCAATAATTCAGAGTGCAGGAATCAAACATTAATTTAAACAGACTGCTTTTCAGTAACAATTGGTGCCCAGCACTTTGCTGACAAAATGGAGTTACTGTCTACGCATGGGGCCAAAGTCTCAGCTAGCCTAAACCAGCGTAGCTCTTATAGATCTGACCTCACAAGTATCCCATGGGGCTTTTACTTCTAGTTATCAAAGCTGTTCAAACAACGTCTATTTTTCTCTGCATGTCCCACAGCAATGGGAATACAATGATAACCTCTGCATAGATATGACTCTAGTGCAGGAGCTGCCTGCTTTGAAAGAAAGTCCTCTGCACTGTGAGATTCGAGCATCAGCATGACTTCTGTAGCTCAAGGTGTTATCGAGGTAACAATAAAGCAGTAGCCAGCGGCACTACCCTCAGTGACTTGTTCCGCTGCTGCAATGGAAGGCAGGAATCTGTTCTCATTTGCTTTGCATCTACCTGAGTGTAAACTAATTGGAGTCACTGCAGCGATTCCAGAATTGTGCTGGTGTAACAGAGCAAAATTTGGCCCTTAGCCTACTTCTGTGCAACAGGGAATAGCAGCAAAGATGGATTGATTAACACTGCAGGTGCATTTCCACGTGAATGTTTTAACTTTGGCATCAGTAAATATTGGCTCGGTAATTTGTACCATGCTGCATGTCTAGCAACACAACACACACAATGACTAACAAGCCCCAAACTACATCTTTTCTGATCATAAGGATTGGCAGTCTCAGTGGATGCAAAAAGCTGGCTGAAATGTTATTGTTCCAGCTACATTTGAGAAATACCAAAGAACAATAAAAATAGGTAATTTTTCTGTCATGCTTAAAATTCAGACCAATACGTTATTCACCCGCGTGATCAGTGTATAATGAAGTTATCATAATGTACCATTGTTATGTATTAGTTGGATATTACAATGGCTATAAAACAAGAGATAAAATATTGACTTCCCTTTTACAGGGCAATAGAAGACTAGATTATTTCTACCATGTAAACTTACAACGTAATAAAAAGGGAGTTTGGGATTTGCTTTCTCGGAAGAGGGTGGATCCAGGGATGCACTTTCAAAGTTAGATTGTTGCAACCACCAATACTAGTGGTGTAGATGCATACAAAATATCGGCATAATTGCTAGAATTGCCTGAGCTTTCACAAACCCATTTGTAAACAGCAATAAAAGAATTTGAGCCCATTGTGAATTGTCTGAAAAGCAATTTATTTGCACTGAAAGCCACTTAAATGGGGGAAGAAAAGGCAACAATAAAAACGAATGCTCAACACTCATTGCAGCAAACGCAACTGTTCACACACGCACTTTCTCATTTTCTCAAACCTATCAGGGTGCACAGTGCAGAATTTCCAACGGACCAAGAAGTGTAAATTGAACCGCTCTGTAAAGCTTGCAGTAGGTTGGGATAAGTACCCTTGAGAAGTCAACGTCACATTTCCATCTCTCTGTCCCCGTGGCTACGGTGGCAATGGTGTGGGGAAGCAAAGGCTGCTGGTGGATATTTCTTCAGATGGATTCTCATCTCACAGGGACTCAGAGATGCTCTGGCTGGTGGCCATATCTTCTCTGGTCCGCCTCCCTTTCATTCGTTGAAAGAATCTTTGCCCAGACTTTTTTTTCTGGGGTAGGAAACAGGGTTTGGCCAAGATGGGACCCAGCATGTGATCCCTGGGATCCCAGCGAGGTGCTGATGCAGCTACAGTGGTCAGAAATCTGCACGGTGGCAGCCTGGAAAGGGGGACATCCTTATCTCTCCCCCACTGCTGACCCCAAGTCAATGCTATGCACAGGATAGGCTGTGGCTCCCCAAGTCCTGGCCAACAAGGTTTTTAATTCCAGAGCCTCAATTAATTTATCTTCTCTCAGGCCCCTCTTTGTAGACAGAGATCACGATCAGATATATCCTAACTAAAAAAGCATTTTATTTCAGTGGTGAACTTTGAGATTAAATATTGAACACACACTTGTGATTTCACTCACTGCATCTCTTCCCCCACCCCTCAAAACTAGGTTTGCTCTAAATGTTAGAAGTTCAGCTGAAAGAGAATTCATTAGAAGGTCACCTGTGATAGCAGAGATTGGCCTGTAAGTTCAGTAGAAAAAACATTAGTACACTGTACACAGACAGTATTTTCCACCCAGTTTAGGGAGGAAAGATGCACATGCCATGCTTGGGCTACCAACTGGGAATTAACTCATAGAAACCGCCAACAAAAGCAAAATTTGCAACACCAGACTCCCACAAATTTTTCTTTCAATAACATCTGTCGCTTTCTTCATTTCATAATGCCTTTCACGGGGCACTCAGCTTCTTAAAAAAGGCCTAAATATCAGATGGAAAAGGGAGGGCTCCTCAAAAATTTTTTTTCTTTGCTTCCTGTTCCTATAAACGCCTCACCAGACCCTGCCCCAGCTTTATTTCCTGCTGACGTGAGATTTGATCTTTATCCCCCAGCCTTGACTTCTCCATCCAGTTTGGGAGTGAGACACATGCACGGGGAGATGACCTGAATGTCAAGGGAAGGTGAAACTACCTCCGATGTAAAAAGATGTCCAGGCTGCCCCAGCCGCCCTCCAAGGCAGGCGCTGGCCGTCCTGTGTCAGCGAGGAAGAAGCACTGCAGGCTGCAGCCATGCACAGCACCCACAGGCTAGCCTGGCTTCACAGGCAATTAATTGGGGTCTCCACGCTGAATAAAACTGTCAGTCAGTAACAAAGGCTCCCGGCTCTGCTAGCTCAGGCCACTAACAAACAACTGCTGTGCTGTGGCTGGGGAGATGGAAAGCTGTCAGTTATTTGGGTCTTAAATACCAGCCTTCCCCTCTTGGAGTAAGAAGAGAGTCATGCTGTAAAACTTTCTCCTAATTACACATTAGGAGGTTTATGAGGGGAGAAGCTGCTGAGAGTTAAGGACCGGCTGAACGCACATAGTGTTCCTCCCATGGAGGACAAAATTAAAATGTGGATGTATGTGTCAGAGGCAAAGGGCTCGATTATCATACAAACTAGTGAAAGGACAAGAATGGGAAGTGAAGGCTGACAAACTGTCAGCCTCAGCATGTTGTTCGTGAGCAGAAGCAAACCAAAGGCCCCATGGCAGATGCCGGCAATGCAGCTGCACCCTTCACTTTGAATTTACTGACTTTTGCTGGTTTGTGTCCATGTTTGACACTGCACTCCCTTATTTGTTTAAAAATAAATAGAAAAGGAAGAAAACATAAAAACATTACTCAAGACACCAGAAAGGAAACTAAAGTGAGATCTGCCCTCAGGGTGTGGGAAGCAAAACCCTGCATTTATAGGAAGAACAATCCCCACTCCAAGTAAATGGGTTCTTCCCCAAAATGTCTGCTGCCTTCAGGGAAATTATCATCTAGGGGAGCAAAAGAAAACACTTTCCTAAGCTCATGATTTGTGGCTGATCCAAGTTTAACCAGACCATTCATGCCAGCCAGAGTGCTAGAAATACTATTGTTGGAAGCATGTTAAGATGCAGTTCTCTCCCACTGGGCTTGTCATCCCCTGCTTGGGAAAAGCAAACGAACAAAATCCAAAATGCACGATGGGGAGAGGAAGCAGAAGAGGAACTGTTTATCAACTTAATTGGGGTTGGAGGCTTTTCCTGAGGTGACACAAGCCATGAAGCAGATTGACCAAACACCTACATGGCCGCCCCGCAGCTGAAGATGACTGAAGCAGGCCGATACATGCAAGAAAGTCTCATGCTGGCAGTTACGTATCCCCATGCACTCCTGGCAGCATGGATCCCTAGTGCATTATGCAGAAACACCTCCTTTTTGTAGACAAGGGATAATTGGGAAAGGAAGTCTGTGTGAGACTGCTTAGTACTTTACAGGCCGTGTGCTCGCTGTTGAAGCACAGTCCAGAGAGAGGAGCCTTGGATGTGGCATGGCGTTGGGAAAAAAGGGGTGAAACCAGCTTCTCCACTCCTCCTGGGAGCACTGGGAACCTTATCATCGTTGTGCCATTTCTGTCTACTCCTTTGCACGTAGAAACTGAGGACACGATGTAATACCCATTCCTTAGCCAGCCTAGTTGATGTCCAGGGAGTGCTTACGACGGTAGTGACAGAGGCTGCTTAACTGCATTTCTTGTAATGCACAAGGAGCTAAACTGGAATCCATTTCTCTGGGGACAGAGAAGTTGAAGGAAAAGAAAAACTATTCTGTTTCTGTAATGTCTTCCTCTAGCACAGATCACTCTGGAAAAAATATTGGCTTGCCTGCTCCATCCCTGTGTCTGAGTATATTAAAAATGCAGAGGAGGTAGTCAGCCTGGTCACCTTCCATAAATCCGGGAGAGAAACGGGGAGATCAAATGAACAATCTCAGCTGCCTGCTGCCACCATTGCTAAACCCAGCAGGGCAGCCGGAGCCCTGGGAGACACAGCAGGGCACGAAAAATTTCCAAGTGAAGTGACAAAAGGGGGTAGGGTTTGCCATTTCTGACAGAAAGCCACCCTCCTACTCTGATGGAAGAGTCTTGGCAGGGAACTACAGCAGGGAAAATGAGATGATACAGCATTTAACGTTTGGGGTAATGAGGCCTATAATAGATGACACTTGAGATGTGAAACAGTAAGGTAGCAGTATTGCATTTAAATATTGGCAACAAGCTAAAGCTTTTCATCTGTCTGTTCAATGCCCCTTTTTTGATCTCAGAAGGATGAATATATCTTTTCCTTCCTTGATTTCATGTGAAGGGCACAAGTCAACTGCTCTTCTCTTGGACAACAACTCCTTAAAAACAAAGGTTGCTCCAATCCACACTCTACTACCCATATAAATCAACGTGCAAAAGCAAATTCTTAGAATGATATTAAAACAAAAGCTGCTCTGAATGACCAGCCCTGACAGGAGGAATTAGTTCCCTGCTTTTGTTAAGCTCGTAATTCAGATTTCAAACTCCTCCGTGCAGAGATGAGGAAGAAAAGCGGCACAGAAAGGAAGCCGATGCTTGGGTGAAATAAGCAAACATTCCAATTAGCCTGTCTCTTCTCCTGGATCACACTTCATGCTTCCTACAGCTGCAACCAGAACGAAGGATGAGAATCCAGCATACAAATGCCTCGTTCATTTGCTACAGCAGCATGAATAGGATTAAAATTATCTGAAGAGGAATTAAATGCCTCAACAGTCAGGTTGCAAGAACAGGAGTATAAGACCTCTCCTGTGTGTTTCCAGGATCAGTGGAGTGGGGCCAGCAGAAGTGACCCAGGGTTAATGCAGCTCAGACTTGCCTTGGAGGGACTATTTTCTTCCTACTCAAAAAGAGTGGGCCACAAATCCTACATCCTTAGCCATGAACTGTAAAATGTTTATTCATATCCAATGGTGAGGCAAGACCGGGAACATCAGACAAGTTTGCAACATCATCACACACGAGTTGAATTTCCAGCTTGCAGACAATCTGTACGTGGGCCCAGGTTTCCCCCTAAAATACTCTTACTCAGAAAAACCTGTTTGGGGAAACGTAAGCTGGCAAGTGAGCTTCAATGAACAGTTTTGGTTTAACTTGCTATCTAAACAATGCTGTTCAAATAGGACAGGGTATTTTTTACCTACGAAGAAATAAGGGCAGAAATCAATAAAGGGAAATAGAAGCATGGCAGTATCATGCCTCTGCTTAAAAAAAAAACCTTGATCGCTCTGAGAATCTCCAGTACTTTGAGAAGGTACACATTTTCCTTCACTTTGTTTTGAAAACAATTGTCAAGTTAAATGACAGAAATGAGGAAGAAGTTTCAGGGTCACTGCAGAGCCTCACTACAGAGCAAATTCTATCAGATGCAAGTTTGGAAATCTGCATCTTCAGCGATGACCACAGAAATGCAGGCAATAATTTTGTTACTGGTCTGGTTAAATGTAATTAAAATCATGGGTTTTAAATACAACCTTACATTCAAGACTTATACAAGAAACAGTTAGGATCCTTGATGTAATCACACAGATAAGCATTCATTTAATCAATATATAATCAAGCAATGTGCAAGCACCTAGAAGTAAAAAAGGAAAGAACAAGCAGCCAACATGGATATGTCAAGTATAAATCATGTCTAATTTCCTTCTGTGACAGGGTAGCAGACCTTGTCAATAGAGGAGAAAGAGCAGACATCATCTATCCTGACTTCAGCAAAGCTTTTGACATCGTGACATTCAAACACGGCCTATGTGAAACAAGTATCTGGTAGATGCATCACCAGCTGGAAAACTGTACTCGGCAAAGTGTTATCAACAGTCACTGTCAGAGCGGAAGGAAATTATCAAGTGAGATTACACAGGGGTCTGGCAGCATTCACTGGTTTTTCTTAATGACTTGGTTGCCAGAAAGTGTGCGCTTATTGAATTTGCAAGGGGTACCAAGCTGGGAAAGGCTGCAACCAGGCTAGAGCATGCGTCTACTTTCAAAATGCCCTTGTCCAACTGGGGGAATGTTCTGGAAAAAGCGGAGGGCAGCTTCAGTAAGATGCAAATCCCAGAAGCAAAGGAGCTCCGGGAAAGCACCAAGAAAAACTGTGGTGATCAGGGGATTCCTTTCCCCCTGCAATGCCCTGCCTGCAGAACACAAGAACAAATGGGGAAAGCAATGTGTATGCAGTGCTAAAGTCCTGGCCCTATTATTAACAGTAAAACAGTAATTAACTGCTATGTTCTGCTGCAGAAGAGGACAGATTTCTATCTGCAGTCCTCAAAATACAGCTTGCAAGTACTTATTAGTCCTTGTGCATGAAAGATGCTGTAAGCCTTTAAGTGAGTTTTAATTATTAACTATATTAGCTCATCAGTTGGATGATTTACCAGCGATGTAGCACAGTGAAAGCCAGAGCACTCAGGGTAATTTTCTGTGACTATTCCTAAACAGGAGAAAATCTGCTAAACCACATAATAAACCAGCAATGGTTTAACACTGCCTGGCAACAGCGTTCTCTCACAAAATCCCCATACCTTACTGGGATGACAAACTAACTCTCCACTGTGGGATGGGATATTATCTTGTTTTTCAGTGTGGACTAAAGGAAGGAAACACATGATGTCAAGCTCTCTGTGTTTCCTATGGCTTACCTGAGGGTCGTGCCTCTATAATGTAGCCAGTTGTGGGTTTTTCTCCTGAATCTCCCTCAGTCCATTGTAGTGTCAGCCCAGAAGCAGACTTTGTCACCTGAATTTCCTGAGGGGAGCCAGGAGACCCTAAAGGATGAAAGGAGAATAGCAAATTGTGGTGGTATCACAGACTGCAGTATTCTTCATTTCTTCTACTGATACAGAGGAAAAAAATTATCTAGAAGTATTAGTCAATATATAGGCAACATAAACCAGTTCAATGGGCTATTGACCTAAATTTTTCACTGGTTCTAGTACCAGCAGTTACATATCAATGGCTGAGTTTTATAGGTACCTGTGTTAAGAAGGAAAGAGAAAAAACACTCTCATTTTAACCATTAGCATATCTGCAGCGTTTGCACATTGCCACTGCTGTTTCTGACTTCAGAGGTGAAACCAGCCTCCACGTTTCAGGGAGAGGTTCATGGGGACAGCTGCCTGCCCATTCGCTTGGGAAGATGCCACGGCCACGTTAGAGAGGATTCTTGCTTTATACTGCCTGTGGTGGGACATGAGAGTTAAACTGTGGTTCTACAGTGCTGCTGTCCCAGATAATGGCTACAGAGGGTACCGTGACAAAATCTTGCTGGCACCCAGAAGGGTGGAATTGCCGGACATTGCTCTGATAGAGGGGGGCAAGTATTTCCCTGAGCTGGAAAAGAAGCAAAAAATCAGAAATGTGACCATTGCATTGATGTTCTCTGATTGACTAGACAGGCTTATATCATTGGAGGCCATTTACCTTGTTAGATTATCTGTTTATACAAACCACTGATCAAATAAGAAAGCAAACTCTTTTGGAACACACACTGAACCAAGCTGGTGTACAGCCTGTAGCTCCTCTTGACATATCAGGAAATTCGAATACCTCTCCCTCTGCATAAGCCAAAGTGTCAGGAGAGAATAACTGTAAATTCTTTCTGGCTTTACATCCAGGAACTGCTCCTGGTTTTGGCAGAGTTATTCCAGTTCTGACTCCACCGCATAGCAGTACAGTCAGAATTATGCACCACGCTGTCAGGCTGCAGCTTTGAAATCTCTGGCTAGCCCATTTGTGTTATTATTTATTCACGCTGTTTTGTTTATTCACATCAGACTTCTAGATTTCAGGAAAAAAGGAAACATGTTTTTCATAAGCAGTTGTGAAACCCACTGAATCATGTCCTGAGCTCCTGTGACTCAACTTCTCCTTGGCTTGGAAATTCATGTGAAGCCCTGAGTGCACTATTTGCTGCTGTTGGACCATGTTTGTATAACTGATCTCTCTTGCGACATGCTTTTATGATTCCACTTACCTTCTGCTGGCCCAGCTGTGACGTTGGCTTGCAGTTCTGGTCCATAGGCGATGGTTCGGGCTTGCACTCTGAATAAATAGGTCATGCCCTTGGTGAGATCTCGGACCTTCAACCAGTGTTGCCAGTTCCCTTTAATGTCCACGGTGACCACCTTACTCACCCCTGGAAGAGCCACACAGATTAAAAAAAAAAAATAAGAGAAGGATGCAATGCAAAAAAAGAAATCAAGTGGAGCTTATTACATCTAGATGGTAAGTAAAATTATCTAACAGTTTGCTAAGAAAGTATTTCTTACAATTAGCAGGAGTTTAAGTAGTGATAATAGCCAATTTTCAGCACTGATAAGTATAATTAGAGTTTAAGCTTGATAAGTGGGTACTGACAAGAAAAAAAACCTTACAACACAACTGGGAAATTACCAAGAGACTACACGCAACTTCACTAATTACTCTGGGAAGAAAGGAGGAGGTAAACGAAGAGGACTGCATGTTGCAGATTGCTTCCTATGCAAGCATTTCTCCACTGTTTCTTTACCAAGTAACCTGCAACATTGCCTGGAGGAGGAAACAAGGGCCAGGTTCTTTCCTTTCACCTTGTCCTGTCATTTCCACCATCACCAAGTGAATGCAGAATGAAGGATGGGTATCTCACAGGTAACTTGTGGGTATAAATGCCACTGCAATAGGGGATGCAATCAAAGCACTATTAGCTTGGACTGGAGTCACGACCTGTGTTTCACTCTTCTCACTCTCTAAGAATTTTTCTTACATGGTTGAATTAAAATCGGTGCTGTTTCCTTCATCAAGGTTCATAGCTAGTTTCACATTTAGGTTCTCAATACTCCATAAAGGGCAGAGTGGCAATGAGTGCTTTGAAAAGAAAAAAAAAAAAGAAAAAAAAAAAAAAATCTAGTTTTCACTGGAATTTTCTAAAAGTAAGTCAACGGAAAGGATTTGATTTATAAAATATTTTACAGAACAGAAACTTCAAATTTACAGTCCTTTTGGCATTTTTCTGGTTCTGTACATGTACATAACACGTTTCAAACCAAGCAGATAGGAAGTGGGAGAATGTTTTTACCACTAGAGAAGGCTGCTTGCTAGTTTCCCTTTCCAGAAAAATGCAGAAGGAAGATGTTTTTCAATCCAGATGCTTATTTTATGCAAATCAAGACAATGCTTTCAGTTTTTATCAGTTAAATAAAGAATAATGTCCAAGTGATTTCTGTTCAAAGTTTTCTCCCAGATACAATTTATAACTCAGGGAGTCTTTCCTTGGTTAACGAGGAAGCAGTAAAAGTGCTCCCTCCTTCCCTAGGTGTACTATTTCATTTCTCTGAAACAAATCAGGAAGCATTTGTCATTTTGAAGTTATGTTCTAAAAAAAAGAAACTGTTAAAAAAGCCTCCAGGGCAATTTTGTTGTCTATTATTGTGTAAAACATAACACTGTAAAGCTTAAACAATAAAAGGTCAAACAGGGAGAAGACTGTGCTGAAGAACAGATTGCTGTTAGAAACTTTAGCAAAATACGCAGGTTTTAAGCAGGCTTGTGAGTAGGAAGGCATGAGGTGTCACAACAGTGAGGATGCTCATCCAAAAATCACGAACAGGTGAAAAGTCAAAAGATGCAGGAAAAAAACTCCAGGGGGGTCTGGTCCATCCATGTTGTTGCATTGTAGTGCCGGCATGGAGGAATGTGAGACCAGGGGCTGGAAGGACCCTCCGGGATGGTGGGGTCTGGCAGCTGCCTGCCCCACAAGCCTCGCTGCCTGCATTCAGCACCACTACATGCTGCATCTTCAAATGAGTTTGGCTTTACCTTGCTCTGTAAAGGAGCACGGCTTTTCTATCAGAGGAAAACGATGACATTAAGAGAGGGATTACTTACCATGGCAGGAGAATAAATAGGTTTGCTGAAAGAAAAATGTTGGCACAAGAGCAAATGGGTAGAAACTGGAAAATAAATTTAGGCAAAAATTTAGAACCTGAGAAAAAGCCTTCCACAACCTCTCTGCTCACATCAGAATCTTCTACAGGGGAAGGAGAGACAAACTGGAGTCAGAGATAGCACAGGCAGAGGTGTGGAAGAGAAAAAAAGAAAACAAAGATTCTGAGGATGTTAAGTCAAATGCATGCAGAGAAAACATGATCTGACAATTCCATATTTTCAGGGGAAAAAAATTGTATTCTTAAACATTGTGTAGGAATGAATAAAAGACAGGAAATGCCCAAACAGCCTGAACCTCCTGCATACCCCGTGCACATTTCTTGGTCAGAATTAGAAAAGCTTTCTGCATTAGTGATTTGTGCTCAGACCTGCCAGCCGTAAAGGTTGAAAGTGCTTTTATTCTCATGTTTTCATTCCTGAATATAACTTTCTCAGTGCATAAGACATGGATATTCAGACAATATAGATCTTTATTCCTTAAAGAAGAAGCAAATACGAGTGATTGATACCCTTATTTCTTTTGAAAAGAGTTTAAAATGGATTGGTGATGGCTGAAATTACTCTCCCTACTGTCACACTGCCAAAGTTGGACATCCTATTGAACTATTGGCAATCTACCAGGAATATAAAAATATTAATAGGATCATCCACAAACTTTGTTATCTTTTCTAATTCACCTTTGGAATGAATTTACATTTGTTTTCAGAGAAATTGCCAAATCCTTCCCTGTTGCTGTTCTGGCAAATTAATGAAACATTTGTGGTCACCACATTGTTGTGGTCTAGCTTAAATCTAGTGCTGGCTTAAAAATGCTGCTTGAAAACTCCATGTAAACAGACACAACTAAATTTCTGTCACAGTTATTCTCCTTTGTCAGAAGTGGCAGCGGTACCAGTGATGACTAGCACATTTGATGCCCGGGCACATTTTTGCGATAACATAAGTGACACATGATGTGATAAGCAACACAAATGTGTCTGACGACTATCCTGGGGTGGAGCCTACTCAGCAATTTCAAAGTGCAATGCAGGGAGACAATCAGGCACTCTCAGGCTGAGTTTCCTCTTCGCCCATACCAGGTAACGATGGCCATAAAATGACTTTTCAAATCACACAGAATATAGTTTGTGCAAGAAAATGAGAAAGGACAGACAAAAGCTATATTCCACAATATTATAGTTCGCTGAACAGTTTTGGCAAAAGTGGAATTGTTTTACTTATCCTCTGCCACCTGGCTGCTCTTGGAAAACAGCAGAGAGCAAGTAGGAAATTGGGCAGAGATAAAAGATACTACAGTACTTTTCTATCATTTCCCCATGAATATGTATGATCGGAGATCTTTCTTACCCTGGACGGGAGCCAAAGGTTCATAGACTACTCGATAACCCTGCAGGACTCCATTTGCTGCTGTCGGCTCACCCCAAGACACATTGAGTGTAGTGCAAGTGATTTCAGAGAACGCCAAAAAGCTGGGAGCGCTGGGTGCTGAAAGGATTACAAATAGATTGAATTGCAGTAGGAGTAGTCAATCTGATATACATATATATTATAAAATATTGCTTTATTTGCCCAGCCTAAATCTAAAGGAAACAAGCTGAGAATGGGATTTGTCAATTGTATCCAAATGTCCTGTAATCAATGAGAAACCCAGCCTGTCCTAAAAAAGGCTGGGCTGCAAAGCTGCAAAGCTGAACCTCAAAAGCAAGCACGGAGATCAGACGCAGAAGGGAAAGACTCTCAGAAGGGTGCTAACGTGAGCGTACAGCCCAAGTGCACACCTCGTCTTCATAGCCATCAACAAGGGCACTGCCTTCGCCCTGTGCTGGTGCGCTCCCACCACGGTCACATCCAGCACAGAGGCAGTTCAGTCTGACCAGGTGGCTACTGATCCAGCTTTAAAAAAAAGAAGATGGAAAAAAAAAAAAAAAAAAAAGAGGAATTATAAAAAGCACAATAATTCTCCCATAGGACTGTTTGGGCAATTCCCAGGCACTGGAGATAAGTTCCTTCAGATTTTGAGATGTGCTAGCAGGGGCCAGAAACAGACCCACAGACAGTTTCCTTCCAGACCAGCTTGTGAAGGGACTGGTCCTTCTGCCAGCCCATTCTCATTTCTGCTGTATCGCTCCCTTTCCCACGCGGTCCACTTACTTGAACCCTTTTTTCCCCTCCAAGACTATTACAAGGTAATGGCCCATCCAAAAGTTAAATGCCAGTGCCCTCCTGCATCCACCCATTTCCCTTAGCCGCTGCCCAGTTATGTGCTGGTCATCACTAAGTCTGTGCTTTAAGACAAGACAATGGTCCAGTACCCGCCTGGTGCGTCCTGCCCTGCGAGGGGTTGCTCCTGGGGCCATCCCCGGCTGCGTTGAAAGCGGAGATGCAGACCACGTACTGCGTGTGGCTGGTCAGGTTTTTGAGCCGGACAGTTGTCTCCGGGAGGAAAAGGACCTTTACTTTCTCCGTGTCATTTTGGATGTCACTCTCCCAGTAATAAATCTGTTGGGACAGTGAGATGTTTTAGTATATGCTACACCTAGAAAATGTCTGGGCATTGCAGCTATAACAGATGAGGAAGATGGCGCAGTCTTGCTCTGGACTCCTCCATTAAATGGGATACTAGTGCTTTTCACCACGTGCCCAATCTTTTCTCTTCCTTTGGCAAATTCCCCTGAGTCCAGTGACCATGTAGCTGAGTACATCACTCAAAAATAGAGCACAGGCTGAAGAATGTGGCCTAATGACAGCAGATATAAGCTGCCAGAGTTCAGCAACGAGAGGTCAGTTTTCAAATTCTCCCTGAAATGCTAGCTGCCTGTCAGCACTGGCATCCTGATATGATGCTCCATAATTCACCTGTGCATGCAAACAACAGTTTCACCACTTGTGTTCCCAGGACAGCTAAACAAATGCCTTCCTGAAGAGGGTAATAAAGACTTTCCCTAAAGTTCCTTGAGGTACTTTTCCCCATTCTTCCCTTACATAATTTGTAGCCTGATGCCATAAAATTAGGCTTTGGAGAAGTCATTTCCAAGAGGAAAAGTGGTGCCAGCCCTACTTATTGGACAGGCCTGGCAGCGAGAGTGTTACAGCAGGCCAAAGCAAGCCGGAAAGTTGAGAGGATGAGCCAAGGCAAGACTTCACCTTGGCTCTACAAGCCAAGCTGTTGGAGCCATCTATATACATACAAAAGGAAAAGAACATGAATTGATATATAAGGATGCTTGTTACTGCCAAGAAGGGATGCCAGATTATTCACGTTGGCTTGGCTTTTCTTTGCTTATGGACCTAAATTCATGGAGAGAGGCAGAGCCAGACACTGAACCCAAGCCAAGCTCCAGTGTTTGTAGACTTGCCCATTTCCACTCTCCAAGGGTCCATTCTCATGCTGGAGAAGCTAAACATCATGCCTCTGCAACGTGCTCATCTCCTGCAAAGCAAATGCAGTTAATACTATCATTTAATTCTGTTAAAGTTAAGGGAATGAAATAATTCTTCCAAAAATCTGACGTGGCCCAAGGTTCTAGCTTGGAGAAAGTTCTGCTTTTTGTAATGGCTTGCAACATTTGATAGATAGAAAGCTCAGTTAATTTTCTTGAATACATTTCTTGCCCCTAGCTCTTGTGTGTCTGTTGCTTTTTGGAGCAGATTATGTTGCCTGCATAAGCGGAGCTGCCTCCTTATCTGCATACCCTGTTTCTCCATGCTCCTCTTCTCCACAAATAACAACACACTTTTCCTCCCCCTCCCCCACATCTCATTCTCTTCCTTTTGGTTTTGGGACTTAGTGCCATTTCCGTACTGCAGTCTGAGTGCTCTTTTAATTTGCCTTATGCAGTGAGGGCAACTGCAGTTTGTAGAGCTATCTCACAAGTAATAGCAGCGCCAAGCAAGATAAATGAATCCAGTAGAAACAGGAGAATTGCCTTGTAGCCTTGGATGTTCCCATTTTGGCTGTCAGCAGGAGGGGGGTCCCAGGTGAGCTCCAGCTGGCTTGCAGAAAGGGAGTTTACTTGGATGTTCTGTGGGGCCAGCGCTGGTGCTAGAGAGAAAGGACAACAGAAGAATTAATAGTGACAAGCAGAACTAGTTCACATCCAGGTTGCAATTTGCCATTTACAGAAGGACCCAGGACAGACTCTGTTTACACCACGAGTCAGCTACCAGAGTCAGCCCTGGAGGTATCTGTGTCACAGGGAGGGCTCAGCACACGTGGACTGAGAAGCAGCTGAGCCTCCAGAGGTGGTTATGTTCCCTCCTGCACAGACCACGTTAGACATTGAATCAACTCAATCCTGCCAGCAGCTTTGGAAAAGAAAGGAGAATTTTGTCTTCTTTCTACGGTAACTTTTGGGGCTTGCCTTTAGCAGTGACACCATGCTCCTGACCGACCACTCCTGAAGTCACCGGGAGCAAGGCAAACCCCTTGCTGCCGTCAGCCTGGCCCTCCACTCAGCAGCAAGTCTTTGTACCAGCCTGTTCGCAAGGCTCCAAGACTTAGGGCCAAAATACTATCTAAAATTACCTTCAACACCGTTCAGATGCTAATTGATTCAACTATTATTTAGTGTGTGACAAAATGACTTTTAGTTTGCTACTTGTTAGCTCTGCTTTGATTGTACCTTCACATATACACGCTGGCCCTCTTGGCATTTCTTCTTCGCATTGTGCTGTACTAGAAAACTAATACTTGAGTGCACCTGGGTCACACCATCCTTCCCTTTGTCAGGATCCAACTTGGTGCAGGTGCATTTTCTTGCCCAGCAGCTAGCAAGGACGGTCTGTCTTCCCGACCTGCTGTCTCTGCCTCCAGCAGGTCTTCATAAAACAGCACATGTTCTGTTTACAGAAAAGGTGCCAAAGCATGTCCTGTTCAAACTCCAGAAGTAGGAAGAGAAAGGCAGGGCAAAGGGTACACTTCTCCTTTCTCCGTGTTCATGGTGCCATAGCCTTCACCCAGACTGCCTGAGAAAGCTGCCTCTTTTCTCTCTGTCCCTTTATGGGCCATAAATAGAAGTGATAAAACATTCACTGCTCGAGTTAGATAGCCCTGGTTATCTGTTCCTCTCGAGACTTCTTTCTTTAGAGGGAATGACCTTCATAAGTCACACTTTTCTACCAATACTCCCTCCCCCCAGAGTTATAAAATAAAATAGTAATTAACACCCACTCAGCCTGACACCAACTATTTATTTTGTTCTAACTGTGTGGTTTCCATATTATCACTGCCCACCCTGCCGTTAATGGAAATGTTAATAACCAGCGCCAGGTTGTTGTGACAGATGCTTGGGCTCATTATCAGAAATTCTTATTTACCGCTCCATTAAACGACAGAATCGCACAAAAAAACAATTCAATCAAAACTAACTGGAGGAATTTTAACAGCCACATTAATAATCCAAAACATAAATAAAGTTAATGTCTTTTGCATGTTTGCCATCGGCAACTCTATTGCAAAATTATTGCTGTACAATTAAAACGTGAAAGGCAAAATTGAAAATAGCCTTTATCCCAGTGCTCAGTTAAAACTATTTGTTTATTATTATTATTTTTTTTGTTTCCTTTTCAGCTGGATGTAGCGAATGCACGAGGTGACAATGACCATCAGTAAAATACAGCTTGTTCACAGGGGTGCACTCGTCTAATCGCTGCCCTGTCTTCCGCACTTCGCGGAGGAGCGAAGGGAGCAGCTAGCCGGCTGCCTGCCTGCCTTCAGTGCAACGTAGTGCTGTTCTGTTAAGGACCAACAATCTCAAGATTTTGAGACTTTCACAGCACACATCAGAGTGTGAGGCCAAACTGATCACACAGTACAAACCTGAAAATACATCTTGAAGATTTGCAGATGATGACACGCTCAGGGAAACGGGAATATGTACAATCACAGAGGAAAATGGATCACTTTAGCAATGTGTTTTCTTTCTAGGTAGTGACACTACTGTCTGTCCTGAGCCAACAGCTTCAAAGTGCTCTCAATACCCCATTCTGAAGCAGTACCTACAATAGCATTTTTCTTTGGATCTCATGTGCCAGCCTGCAACAATTGCCGCTTCTGAGATGCGACCATTAGAAGAGCCGGCGTGCACAGCTTACTGCCAGAAAAACACTGCTTTTCCTCAAACCCTTTTTGGAGCATGTCTAAAACACAATGGTTAAAAACTGCCAGTGATCATTCTCCACTGACACTCTTGCTGCTGGAGCTGCACTTTTGCTGGCATGGCAGTGGAAAATTTCATGGGAGGAAAAAAACCCCCCAAAACCCCATGGTGTAGAAAAAGACACTTCTCTTCACTACCCCGGAGCCTCCACGAGATGCAAATTGTTTGGGTTTGTGCCCTGTGAGTCTGTCCCTCTGTTCAACTTTCAAAAGGCTGATATGTCTCTCCTCTTCTAAGCACAGATTTCTTGTTGACAGCAAGGGACAGCAGAAAAGTGCTGCTGACGCTTGATCTGGCTCTGTGCAGACAGTATGTTACATTAAGGGTGAAATGAAATACTTTAAAAAGAAGGAAACACATCCCTAAAGACTCTACCTGTTTGAAACCCCAACCATTCACTGAATGTATGGACAAACTGTACAAATAAAAGCAGGAGCATTTAAAAGGTGAATTCAAAAGCCTTTTACCTTCTAGAAATGCAGTTCAAGATTACTGAGCCCTCAATTCTTTCATGGCTGTTGAAATCATGCATACATAAAAAGCAAGGTTAAAGCTGCATACCTCACACTGCTTTCAGTGTTAGTGACATTACCAACTACAGGAGGAGCGACACAGACCCCTGAGGGTCCAAGCTCAGCTCCTGACAGGTGGAAAGCATTTCACTTTCCCTGAAAAAAAAAAAGGTATGTATTCTTGAAGTCTAATTCTGTGCACGTATCCTGCCTTGGAATCTTACGCAGATATTTGTAAACATTTCTTATCTGATTTCTGCTCACCTTTGAGATTGTCTCCTTGAAACTCTCAGTCAAAATGTAAAGAGAAAGGCTGAGCAGGTTGTAGAGTAATTAGTAAAAAAAATAACAACTATGGACAGGGATGATGCTGGCAGGATCACGTAAAGACAACAAATCTATCTGGAAACGCAGCAGAGTGTCAAAATGAGCCTATGAATAAGGTTACACATCTAAATCCACATTTAAACGTATCACTGCCCTCATTTTCCAGTCGTACTGAACAGCCTCTGCTCCCACTGCAGTCCATTTGAGCTTGCGAGTGCTTATAACCCTTAAAGAGAAGGTGCTTAAAATCCCCAGTGGCCTGCCCGCACCGGAGCTCCGTGCATTGCAGAAGGTTCACCTCAGTTTTTCTTGCTGCTTGCTTGGGATATTTGCTCTCTGGGCTGTATGGCACCGACAGCTTTTCATCAATATGAAACTCCTATTCCTTTTCTCAGCGACAGTTGCCACGATGCTCTGTAGCACAGGTAGGCTACAAATCCTTGTGATTCATTGCGTAAACTTAATAACTGTTTTTATGAAGCATTCCTTGCTGCTCTTACATCTGCTCCAATTTCTGGGTAGCAAAGGATTTCTCCTCTACTGATTTTCTAATTGTTTCTGTAATGCCAGTATTATGTCAGGAAATTCACAGACAAGCCTGAGACAAGATTCCCCGACACTCATGCTATTTAAATAAACATGCAGGCAAAAAATGAGTAGAAAAATGCAGGGAAGAGACTGAAGATTTTCTGTGCATCAGCTTGATCCTACAGTTCCAAGCAATCCCAAGCAAATTTCTGTTTTCTAAAGACCTCTGATCCTTTTCTATCTAGCAAGCATTTTCCCCCCAGTTCATCAAAGCATGCTTTTGTGAACATGCCTGCTTTTATTCCCTAGTAATCAATATATTTGCATTTTGGTGTTAGCACCTAGAGGCCAGAATCTCATTGCACAATGTGTTGCATAAACACAGAACAAAGAGACAGCTCCAGGCCTAAAAAGCCTCTAATCTGTATGTCTACACATTATAATGGAGAGGTGGTTACAGCATGTTCTGACGTATGGCTGTAATCTTATCTACCTAGTGAGTAACAACAAGAGAGAAGACGCAGCAATATTCAATGTAGCATGTGCTGACAATAAAAGCATGCACATGCAGCACCTCCAAAGTTTACACACTGGTTCCTGGCACACACAGTCATGGAAAACAGAGCTGGAAAGGATTTGGAGAGGGCTCAGACAAGCCATCCTCCTGCGTCATACCGGGATCAGTTTGGCTGGTCAGATGTTTGTGTAATCTTGACCACTGACCTCTTTCCAGATTTCCCTGCCGTCCCCACGCAAACTCTGCCAGCGTATCCCTATTTTAATAACTCTTAAAATAACTCTCAGTTTTCTGTATTTTGGTTTTGTTTTGTTTGTTTTTTTTTTAATTTTTTTTACCCTAAACCATCCTTGCTGTATTGAAGTTCTGTCCCTGCAGTGCCTTGGAGAACAGATTGTTTCTTGTCCTGTTGCAGCCACTGCCCTCAAGTTATGGCATAGATAAGCAACCGTTAAGTGGATTATAAAAGCCAAACACAACAAAACAAACAGAAGGTCACAAGATAAAAGAGCAAGACTGATCTGCAGAATGGGCAAAGCAAAACGCAAGGGATTTTCTTGCAGTATGGGCTTAGAGAAGGAATGCAAGGATGGTACCTCCCAAGAAAGAACAAAAAGGCGTATCTGCGGATGTTTGCAGTCACTCCATCCACCAAGGAAAAGCAGCACGAGAGAAAAATGTTCAGTGTTTATTGGCCATTTTCTTACAGTGCCTGTGAAAGAGAGGTGGGAGCGAGGAACGCTTCCCCAGTGCAGCAGTACCTCTGTGCCATCAGGAATGCTGCGTGAGCGATGCTGATTAGTTCAGTAACAATTAGTTAATTGTACTTCAAAAACAGCTACTGAGAAGCTGCTTTCCGCTGTGACAAAGCAGCACAAGCTATATTTAGAATGTAAAAGATGTTTCCCACCAGTTTCTGGCTGTTTTAAGCTAGGCTATATTTTGTGATGGAAGTAGGCGCTTTTTCCAAGGTCTGCACTTTCTGGGGTTACTCAGATGTATTTCAGATGCAATAAAACAGCCATCCACATCCTCTGTATGTGGGTCTTAATCCCTCCATTTACTAACATTAGACCCGAGTGCTCCTACCCTCTTATTCAGACATGACAATTTGGCACCAAAACCTAGTGCTCTGCCAGTTATTAACTTCGTCAGGCTTGTGTCACCCTGTGACTTGAAATGAGTCTCAGGAAAGGAGCAATTTACATGGTTGCATAGACCTGTGTAAGAGAAATTGAAACATTTCCTACTGTACAAGAGACCAATGGAAGTCAATACAAGATCTTGAAAAAAAGCTTTCTCACCCTCATGAACGCTGATAAAGAGGGAGCACAATCTAATTGATGCAAAAACAGAAAGATAAACAGACATACCTACCTTGGTGGAGAAGAAGTGTGGAGAGGAGAAAGAGAACAGGTGTCAGGATGGGGACTTTGGGAATCTAGCACACTCGCAATTGCTACACTCTGTGCCATATTATCTGGGTGGGCAAACACTTGGCCTCCTCCATGTATACTACACTTTGTACAGTAGCTGTGTATTGCCACATCAAATTTTTAAGGGTATTAAAGTAATGAAAAAGCATAAATAAAAGCAGCTGCAAATGATACCCAAATGTAACATCACCAGCTTCTTTGCTTAGCACTGGGAAGCTTCCCAACATTGCCTAGGCATGTCTTCAGCATCTGCAGAGATATTGGGGAGGGGCGGGGGTGGAAGGAAGAAAGAGGGAGAGATGACATTCACTGCACATATTGGAAAAACGTTGATATGAAACAAGGACTAGAAACGGAGTATCCCTTCCATGGACCCAGACTCTAGGAGGTTATCTGCCAATGCCATTTTTTTGAACTGAGGCGGCAAACATATTCTGAGGAAACCTCCACAGATATGACTTATTCATGAAGAACCTTCATAAACTGGCAAGTGACTCAAGCAGAAGTAATTCTCATCCTGAACCTCACCATCTCTTCCAGTGGTGGCAAAACCACTGTTGCTGTGATTACTAATCTTTTAATACGGGCTTCAGATTTTCCAATGAACCTTGCACAATCCAAGATTTTCATGGGACAGACACGATCTGAGCGATGCAGAAAAGGTTACTGTGATCTCACTACAATGCCTACAACCAAGGCAAATCTCGCAGATCAGTACTGCGAAATAGTTAGAACCTGCAAACAAAACCTACATGCTTTTCTCTTGCTGAAGCCCACAGTTCTACTTAGCTAACACAAACCTAAAACAGGCTATCACATCGCATACGGAGATTATCCATCAATGGGCTGAGAGCGCCTGGCCCAACAGTAAAGCCCTTACAGAACTGTCAGACTGCCTCTGGAAAGGGCATACAGGTGGTTAAAACAGGAAGGGGGAAAATAATAACATGAGCTTTTTCCTCTATTTCTTTTGTGTCAACAAGGATATGATCACATGCAGGCAGGCAGCCCATCAGTCAGCAAAGATGGACCCATGAGCAGGGACAGCAAGAGTCTGACAAGCATTAGGTATGCGCAAACAAACATACAGGCATAAACCTACAAGCTAAAATCCTCTCTCACTTACATCAATGCAAATTACGGTTAGCTCTGCTAAAGCTAGTAGAGCTAACCCAGTGTGAAAGTTGTGTAATTGAGAGCAGCGTCAGCTCTGATGTGTGCAGGATTCACCCCTCAGGAGGTACTGAAGGGTGTTCAAGTGTGCAAGGGATGGTGAAGAACTGCTGAGTGTTTGATGCTCTGGCCTGATGCTCCCTCATGTGCACTGGGAGGAGTGGGAGCAGCATCGGGTGGCAAAGTAGCACTCTCAACTCTCTTGAAAAAGTCTACCTGTTAGACAGAGGCAGTATTACCTACTTCAGACTATTTCCCCAAGTTCTGTGGTTCGCAAGACTCCTCTTCCTCCATTTATAGTCAGGTTCCACTGACTATAATTTGTTAAGCCCACACTCTAATATCATAATACCACAAGTTCATGGCAGCTGACAAAAGCACCCACTTAATGTTCACTAACAGTAACGGCAGCACCTACTAAAGCCTAATAAGCACCGACAACTCCTTATGCTCCACTAAAGTCAAGAGAGCGTATCAAATAATTAGGGTGAATCTCCACTGGGTTTGCCATATACCAAATGTTAAAAGCTGTATCAGAAAAAAGTCAAACTGAGCAGGTGAGACCTGCCACTGCGATAACCTTTTGCTGTGGCTTTAATGCAAGTCTGGGTAGCTGACCCCCGTGAGGGATTAATTTAGGATTTACAGATTGCAATGGTCAGGAAACCCCAGGGAGCCCATGGAGGACTGTGATCTTGTGCTCCTGGGGAGAGAGAGATTAAATTTACATTTTCTCTACTCTGAGTGAGAGTTTTCTCTTTTGGTGTTTGTTCTGCAGTCATAGCATCCCTGAATTCATCATTGTGGTCCTATACCCCCATACCATCTCAGTGTCCGGATCGCTGTGGCCAAAATATTTTAGAATATTGCTAATTCATATTTCGTATGAAAAAAATAGCAACTTTTTTGTTTTCAGTCTACAACAGGCAACCTGAAATGCCTCCAGTTCCATGATTGACGATGGATACAGCAAACAGATGTCAGAAAAGAAAACCAACTGTGTTTCTCTACAGCTGGCTTCACAGCAAAGCCATACAGAGGAGGCAAAGCCACAGGAGTTGAGACCCATATGAAAATACTTACAACATTTTGCTCACATATCCCAGGATGACTGAAAACAAGCAGAGCAGGACTGCACAATTAGAGGAAATAGAAATTTGGCTGCAAATATAACCCTTTAGTAAAAAATACTCAAACTCCAGCCTGTGTCTGCTTGAATACGAGTTACCAGTCAGGGCTTCCCCACTTCTTTACTAGTGCAATTTATGGTCCGTTTTACATTACTACTGATTGCTCATGTTTTTGAAAGGAAGGTTAATTCCTTTGCTTTTAATGGAGTAGCTCTGCCGTTAGTTCAGCAAGGCTCTGCATACACGATCAGGCTTCTCATCCCTCCGCCCTCTGTGTACTGTGCAGGGATGTCCCTGCACTCGGTTCTTCACAGGACATGTAACGCTGCAGCCAGAACAGCTAATTTGTCCTACCACTCCCACTGCTGCTTGCACCAACTACAGAACAAAGACGGGAGTCCTGATGATGAATTTGAGTATGGAGAGTCTGTTGGTCTCGGGCTACAGTCAGTACCAAAAATCAACATCAAATTGTTGGGTTTTTGAGATGGAAGTTCATCATCTGAGCAAAACATCGCATGGCAATTGCAGCCCAACGCCACCCACACCAGAGGCAGAGATAAGCAAGCACAGTTGATCAAAAACTGATGATATTTTTGCTTGGACAAAAACATCTTTCTTACATTGAGACGTGATAAAAAGAGGCAATTACACTAGAGCTAAGCAGGAGCTGCCGCACTGTATAAAGCATTGTGCTGTACCAAAGGCTGCTTATGACCAATATTAACAACTTAATGAGCTGTTAATGAGGCGCACATTCAGCTTTTACTTGCAGCATGAAAACATTGCAAATCATTTTAGGGAGCTTTTGGATTGCCAATGGAGAATTAAAGATGTCAAATAAGCCCATCAAATCTATGTCTCAATCTGGACACTGCTTTCCAGTGCATTCTCTTAAAATTCCTTTTCCTATATGGTAGAATAACTTGCTTTGACAGCAGTACGACTCTCACTTAGACTTTGCTTCCTTCTGCCCTGACATTGGATTTCAGTCTCCAGAGAGCTGCAGGGATGTCTTTTTGACATGTTGACATTAAGGATGGACTCATACTGGCACAGTTACTTTCTGTCTTACCGTTATAAAAGCAGCTACTGAGCTAAGCTACCAAATTTGGAAGTTTAATTATGAAACCTTTGTGCTCATCTGTAAATAGTTTAAGAATCTAAAACTACCCTTAAAAAAATAGCCAGTTTGAATAGGAAAGAGAGCCAAGGTTTATATAGAAAATTCATATCCATAGTTCCCCAGCATTGCAGCAATACCAGAAACACACAAGGAATGACTAATGCTCTAATGTAGGCACACTTTAGTTTGTTGTTTTTTACTATCCTGTCACAGCCCTGCAGGATTAGATAATGCAGCCGAGTGCTATCCTTACTGCTATTACCACCAGTGGAGCTGCATTGATGGGAACAACAAATCCAAATTGGACTTGCAGCAGACAAGCCCCAAGTGGAAACCATGTATAGAGCAAGTCTGGAGGAGTTTAAAATCCATCAAGAAATACTGACGGGATGTACCCAGTGGCTGATCCTGCTCTCAGAAACGGAATGCTGTTGGGATACAGGCGTAATGGTTTCCAGCAATGCAAGAGAAACTGAAAAGACGTTTATTTCCCAGTCCAAACAAGAAAAGTCTCACCACTTTTTTTTCCTCTCCGTCTTCCTATAGTTTCCCTTTCTTCCTCTGCTCTGACTTTACTCTCTTTTAGTGCATTGTTGGAGAACATGGCTTGGATCTTTAACTCCAAGCTCAGAGAACTTCTTCCTTAGAGAGAAAGACACTGGGGACAGGATGAAAACTCAGTGCCACTCCTGGAGCAGGGCATTCCCAGAACGGCTGTGTGTAAAGCTTATTTACAGGTGAGCATGATGTTGGAACAGCTCTGCAGATTCTTTGAATGCAAAGGGGAGGGGAAAAGGAAAATCAATGTTTTGAACACCCTGCCACCCCCCAAAAGTAGCCTTTTGCTGATGTTCAGAAGTGTCAACAATTAAAAGGCAAATACCGTAACATTTCAAAGGCTTAGTGCTTTTAAAGTGCCAGTGAAGGTCAACCCCTTTGTTTAAAGCTTGAGCAAGTGAAACCACCGATTTATTTATTATACTATTTTCCAATAGCTTCCCTCCATCCCATTTTGTTTATCAAGGGAAGATACCGTCCCTCGACTGACAGGTTTTAGACTACTGCAATGTGAAATGGCCACAATAATCCTTCTCTCCCCTCCTCCAGTGGCATCGGGGATGGAAATGCCCACCCTGTTCTAGCCGTGCCAGCAGCGACGCACTGCCTATCTGCATACACACAGTAACTCACCGAGAGACACGGCCCACGTGTCCCAAACAGATAGGAGAAAACAGCCAAGGGGGCCACAGCAGACTGATTGAAGCTGCCAGCTCTAATGCGTTGAAATGTTGTCATTCCTCTTGTAGGCTGTTAACAAGGAGGCACAGGGGACTTCTCTGCATAGCATCTTCTTGGCTACATTTGGGGCAGGGAAGGAGACAAAGCTTCTGTGCTGTAAGAGAAAGGGGGGCCCAAGGTAGTGCTAAGGCACTCCCTTCCCCAGAAATCAACCTGCGATGGGGAGGTGACACCACGTAGTGTGTTTTGTATGAACACATGGAAAGAGTGAGGCCTGCAGAAAGAGATGAAAACACTCAAGGAAAAAGCAGCCTTGTTCTGACAACTTCCTCTGGCATCAGCACGAATGACAAAGGGACATTGCCCAAGCCCAGATAATCAGGTAAGAAGGGACAAGAGCTATTTGCTAGAAGCAGCTTATAAAGGGGAGCCAGGTGCCTGGAGTCAAGTCTTTGCTTCCTTACGAGGCTTCTTCTATTTTGTCTTCTCTTTCCCAAACCTAAATGACTATTTTTGGTCTTGGAGCTTTCCAGATGGTTTCTATTTCTTGCCTGTAAAATGCTGGAGATGGCCAGGCAGCTCTGAGTGCTTCCCCTGACATTACTGGCAGAGCAGAGCTTCCGTCCGTGTGTCAGCTAAGGGTGGACAAAATAAAGTTTGTGAACTCCAGGAACACCTGTGGAGCTGCCAGCAGGAGGGCAGATGAAAATAATTGCAGATAACAGTGGGAAATTTATTTTGGTGTCCGCTAGCTTTGCACAAAGAGACAGATTCAGGTTTTTGAAGATGGTAAGAAAAGAGAGCTAAGCAGTGGTTGTCCCTCTGTTTCACTCCTGTTCGTTTCCAAGCTACAGTTTCAATTGGAAGAAAGTGAGACAGCCAGGAAACCTTTTCTGAAAGAAGATGGTATAACCAAGGTAGCATTTCAACAAAGGACTTTATAAGAAAGAGATCTCTGTCTCCCAGCATTTTTTACTCCTTGCCTTTCCCATTGCAGAACCACCTCTCAGAGATCATTATTAAAAAGAACAACAACAAACCAGCCTCATCAGTTCTTGTGAATTCTGAAGGTCACCAATGTCACCATCAGTTATAATGACACACATCACTCCCTTCTTCACACAAATGGATTTACAACCTCTTTAAAGGCTAGTGTCTCTCGGTGCACTTCACCCCTTCTGCTACCTCCTCTCTGCACACATGCGCTCCCCTCCAGCAGCAGCTGCTGGAAGAAATTATGTATTCCATTATTTTTCATCCACAACAGCTTTGCAGTATATGGGAGAAGCACTGGAGGCTGCAGGCTCATTAGCACAGGATTTGTATTGCTGTCTTCCATTTTATTCACCTTCCCAAATTAGGTGAAGCACACCTGCCCCAAACCTGTGATTTCTGTTTAATTAAAATGCAGGTAGTGGAGTCTCCTGAACTCCAGAGCCCACCACACAATCAGATAGTGACAGCGACCTGGTAGAATAATGCTCTTGATATAGTGGCTGCTCTAACAGAGTCTTAATTTCAGTCGAGCAGAACAGCACCTCTGGTAGCAGCTGCATTTGGGGCTGGGATGAATATCGGTACCCAGCCTCTCACTGAACACTCACTGCCTTCCCAATCAAAGCCGGCATTCCTGACAGCTGAACTGTTAAACGAATTAACAAGGCGAGAAGGGGGCTTGCCGACGGGGCTGTGACTCCCTTCCTAATTTCTGCAAGCGATGGCTTTCAATTTTTCTGTCATTTGTCGGGAGATGCACATGGTTCTCTAACGAGCAGGGCAGAGCTGCAGCCAGCTCGAAAAAGGCAACATTACAAGGATCTTCTGGTCCGTGGATGAGAAGGATCCAGATGCTTGAGGCAGGTGGGGGAAGGACACCAGCTCCGTTCAGGCTGAGCAGGCAGCGCATCCTTCCTGCCTGCACTGAGCACAAGGACTCCCAGCCCGCTCTCCTGACATGGGGAAGAATTGCTCTCCACACCAGTGAGTTTTGCAAACATCCAGGCAGAACCCACAATGGAGCCTTTGCTGGGGCTTTGATCTTATTGGCTACTGTAACAACAAAAAGGCTTTGCTCCCCCTGTAGCAAAAAAAGAAACCCAAACAAACAAAAAACCCCAAACATTCGCATCCAGCTCCTTTATCCACCAGGCAAGTCAGGATACAGAGGTCTGTTGCCTACCAGCAGGTTGTTCTCTCCCAAAATCTCCTCCTGTCCATCAGTCAGAGGTAAGTGAGAACTGAGCGCTCAGGCTGCCTGAGGAAGCTGTCGGCTGAGGTACAGCTCAACAGCACTCCAGAGCTTGAGAGAGACCCCATTTGGATGCTTTTTACTCGTTTGATTGCCAAAACTGTCAGAAGGTTGGTTTTAATGGCTTTCTTTCCCCAAGACTGTCAGGGGGCTCCATTGTCTACTGGAGCTTTTATTGTAAAAATCCAGATACGATGATAGGAAACCCTTCAAATCTAAAAGGGGAGAGCGCAAGAGGGAAGGAGGGAATTACAGACGTTCGTCCTTCTGCATTGCTCGTCTGGCTGCACCAGACATAGAAGCTGAACAGCACATCAACTGTCAGTATTATTTCCAGGTGCCCCATGCTGTATGAAACACCCACCAGAACTGCACAGAATTGGGCATTTTGACTGAGCTGGCCTAAACCCAGCACATTTCCCCAAAGGCACGTGCAGTATATTCCTTTTTACAACCGAGAGGAACGTTCTCACACCTACCAGAATTACTGCGACTCTTACGGCAGAATGAAGCACCATTTAACAGTACCGAGATGTAAGTTATCTGAGGCTTTCAGACCAGGGACTGGTCCCCTTCATTCGTTTTGTGTTCAGTGCTACGCCTGTGTTGTCAGCAGTTGTTGTTTATTGGGAAGGTTTTCTCTATTTTTAACATGGATGCTCCATTGCTGAAGCTAAGCAGACCCATTTTTTCCAGCTTGCTGCTTAACTGCCTTTACCGTGGGTAAGAACATCAAGCAAACAATAACAACAAAAACTTGTATTTCTACAGCACACTCTAACTCAAAGGTGTCACAAATCAATTTAAAACTTAAATTGCAATACCAGCTCCAATCACTTTACTCACAGGATAAATCACAGCCAGTTCTGGAGGTGGAAGAGGCAGTTATATAACAAAGCATAATAACTTCACGCAACAAGAGTCAAAATCGGCAGGAAGATCCTACATTCATCATTTCTACCGCATGAACCTGGATTGTCCCTAACCACAGGTAAATCCAGTATTTCTAAAAAACCATCTGAGTCGTGCCGACTTTAGCTATACCAGCCCTGCCTGTGAAAGGAGGTCTCCTGGATATCTCAGTTTCCTCACAGGTTCGGCTCCTTCCATTGCCCTGTTCCCTGCCTGGGTTACGATAAGGAAGACCTGGTCCGTGGGATTAAAAGACACGATATAACAGCATTTCCTTGTTATCCCCAGGTGATTTTCTGTGCCACGTACATGTGTATAAATACATGTGCTGGCTCCATTTGCAGCAGTGAGATATTTAGCTCTGAAACAAAAATGTATTTTGAAGCCAGATACAGTTGGTTCCACTTGGGGCTTTCTTTGCTGCAGTTGCAGAAGTAAGTTGGAGCAGCAGCAAACTAGAAAAAAATGTAAACATTGCCAGCTGTCTCTCCAGAACCATGCTGCTCTGATTAATTTATGATGTTTTCAGAGAAAGATAGTGAATGTTACACCACGTTTGAAATGAAAAGGTTAAGTAGAGTTTAAAAAAGTGTGCAGTAGAGTTTAAAAAAAATGGGGTTTGCTTAGTTTTGAGCAATAGAATAGTTAATGAATATTAACAAAATGAATTAGTGCTGGGTTTGATAGCTTCTACATCCTAGCCTTGAGAGAGAAGAACAAAAGCGTAATCAGATTCGTTCACGGCGGCAGACCGAACAACAGGAGGGTGCGTGTCGCCTATTCTTGTTTTAAGCTTCAAAAGATGCCACTGCAGATATTGATACCATAACTAACAACTATTTCGGCACCAGCCTCTCTCCAGCTGGGGTCACCATAAATACGGCACCGCCATTGTGGCTGTGAGGAAGACATCAGCTATTCCAGTCCTGCACTTCTCAGCTAGAGTTCCTGAGAAGAACAGACTCAGCTGCGGGTTATCTGGGCTCTGCAAAATCACCTGTTTCGCAAAGCATTCAAAGAAGTGTCAAGTTAACTGTCTCGTCCTGATTTCTGCTTCGGGCCTTCCAGTGGAGGGATTTTAAAATGATCAGCAAGTTACATCTCATAAATACAGCCTAGATTTATGCACTACATCTATAATAAGTAAAGGCATGAATAGTGCCGCTGACCCTCAGCTTCTGTAGAGAATGGATGCAGCTATAGAGTCTGTATGTTCCTGAGTGTAATCATCTGTGCCTTCAAAGCTAGCATTAAACTAGACACGGTGTCTTCTTTACTTCCAAGAGCATAAAGATACAGCAAGGTGTGGTGCCCAGGCATTGTCTCTACACAGAGAGCTATAAAATAAAAGAACCAGCTTTCCAAGTCTCCCTTGTTTTGTAGTTTTGTTTCTTTTCCCTTGTGGCTTTCCTGTGCTCCACTTTTCACTTCTTTAACTTGAGCCAATTTTTCCCTCAAGCTAATCTGGTATGAACAGTCATCCTCCTGCAACTCCAAAAATATTTTCTCTTCTTTCTTTCAAATGCCTTTTCTCCCCTCATTCATGTAGACCAACTGGCTTTCAAATGGCAAGAAACTGTCACTGCCAACCTATTCCAGAAGAGGACACTACAAAAAACTGTTCACGATCATGACTGGGGAATTTTTCAAATAATCCCTTTCCTGGACAAATATTAAATATTATCTGGAGAATATTAAAACATGTCAGTATTTAAAAAAAAAAAAAACCAACCCACAACTCATTTTCCTTTTACCTACCTGCTTCGCCCACAAACACTTCCACTGGTGTGCTGGTAGGGCTTTCACCAATTACATTATATGCTGTCATTAGTACTTCATATCTCTTGTATTTCTTCAACTCTGAAAAGGTAAAATATTATATTATATGTAATTATTTATACTGTATTACAGATATTATTTTAGACTCCCTCACCTCTTTATCACCAGACTTCTCTCTTGTGAAATACAGCATTAAACAGTACAATTAGTGCAATCTCTACTTCCATCCTTCCTTAATTCACACATCACAGCAGGATTTGCATAATTATGAAAGATCTTTGCAATGAAATAGCAAGATTTTCTACTGTTCCCTCACGGTGTTGCTCCAGTAAGAGGAATCATTCTTGATGGGTAATTAGCTAGAGGAACATCTCTAAGTCATTCTTAATGACAGAAAAAGGCAGGACTTTGCTTTGAACATTCAACTTATGGGCTCCTTTTGATCTCTACTGGTAGGAAGGAACATGGTTTCAAGCCTTTGCCTAATCCTAGGGACTTTCATCCAGGGAGTCATTTAGCAATTGCACTGCTCAAGAACGTCACTGCTGAAGCAGGGTGCGGACGATCTGCAGCGGGGAATCTGGTGTCCCATTGGAAGTACTGCATGGGTATCTTTTTGCTTCAAAGGGTCCACAGCCTGAACATCAATCACAAAGAGAAAGGAGATTTTGAAGTCTGGACTCCATTTGGCCACCAGGCAACAAATTTCTTTGCTCATGTATAGAAACTACTCTGACAGATGAGGTAGGAGAGCGAGAGAGCACAGTGTGAAAAAATCTAGAAAAACCAAACTGTATGAGAGTAATTAACAGATGCAAACGAGGGTGGAGGAGAATCATGTCAACGTCATTAGGGGAGGCAACGCCTGAGCAGTTTCAGATTTTGCATTTTCAGGATGAAAGAATCAATCCTAACAGAAATATTTATCATCTACAATATTTAACAGTGAAATTAGAGTAAGAGAGCAATCAATAACATAAAATTGCCCTATTTAAATGAGCTTTGAATTAAGACACGCATGGCCAGGTGTCCGAATTTCTTCCTTTGCTGATAATTTTCTCAGCTATCTGTGAATCACATAGTACCCTTAACTCTGTGGCTGACAGTATGCCATCGGTTTGGTAAGGTTAAATAAGCCTAAATAAGCCTAATCATACCGATTCGTCTAATTTCAGTTTCATGGAAGTGTTTACAAGTGTTGTGCTCCTATATTTGACTCAGAGTCCAGCATGATTCCCAAGTCTCAGGCATACTGTAAATGATATCCTATACATCACTAATTTTTCGATGTGATACCACTAAACTCAGATGGACCGCAAAACATGTAGCAAGCAAATCAGCAATAATGATGCTAAGTTCGTAAACAAACAAACAAACAAAAAATGGTAAGATATATAGGATATAGTACTGGACAGCTTGTACAGGGAAAGTTTAATTGCTGCCATGAGAAGCCACAAGGGAGATTTTAGTGTTAACTAGATGTGGAAGAAAACGGAACACATGAGAGTTCATGCACGCAAGTTTCAGTGGGGAGAGGGCTTCATTTTTTTTTTTTTAGCCCATCACAATCTGCGACTCAAAAGCCTTGGGCAAAACCTATCTAGTGAACCATCATCGCCACAAAGCAACTTGCCTTTTAACTCTGTCGAATGCTATTTTATTCATTTCCAATTGAAAACAGCTCTGGAGATGCACTTAAATTCATTGGGCCCTCTCTGAACTGGCCTCCTACTCCATGGAATGCCTGAGCATCGCAATGCTTGAATCATAGGACTAATGATGTGATACAGCTAAACTCAGATGGACTGCAAAATATGTAGCAAGCAAATGAAAATTCATTTAGCATCAGCAATATTGGGTTGTTACAGTCAATAATGTTTTACCTTCCCAGCAGCCACATTTTTACAACAGCTACCTACTTACATCATCAATGTCTCTTGATGCAGGGAAAGCAGAGACTTAAAGAAAAAGAAACTCCAGAAAGCAGAATCATTAATCTGTGTTGATTTCTGCTAGATCCACTGAGGAGAACCATAGGAATTTGCCTATAGTGTATTTTGAACCATTACAAAGAGTCTCATCTAAAGGCAATGTGCACTTACGTGTTAATTCATACGTCGTTAATGCAGAGCTGCTGTTCACTGTCTTGAAGCTGCTTTGGGCTATTCAGGGTAAGCAAAGCAGAAAGCTTGTTATAGTGCAAGGAAATAGTTATTGCAAATGATGTACAGCAGAGACAGAGGTAAATGATGCAGCACACACATACACAGTTTGAGCTTTAGGACTATACCTTGAAGGGCAATAAAATCACATTGCTCTCTCGTAACACATCAAAAGCATCTCACTCACACAGGGCTGTTTCATTTCCTCCTCAAACAGAGAGTCTCACAAATATGCAACACAGAAATGTTCTGACTTCTAGATTAAATAGAACAAATGACTAAAAATGAAACAATTTCTAGGGGGGAAACTCTCAACAGTGTATTACATCCTTATTTCTCAACATGCAAAATTCAAAACCTGAAGAGCTGCAGGATAAAGACCTGGAACACGGGCCACAAAGAGCGAACCCTTAC